>BCLF01000205.1:28948-99003 GCA_001602275.1 Zoysia japonica
CGCGGCGTCCGCGTCCTCGCCGAGCGCCCGGCTCGCCGCGCGCACCTGCACCGCGATCGCGTCGCGGAGGCACCGGAACTGCCGCGAGATCGTGCGCAGCGCCAACGCCGTGTACGTCCGCGCCGAGCCGGCGCCCGCCGCCGCCTCGAACGACGACGACACCGCCTGCATCTGCCCGTGGTACTGGCGGTAGCGCTGCTCCACCTGCAACAGTTGATCATTGACCGCGTAGTTATTATAATCAGCTGATTAATTAGGTGGCTGATTAGCTGGTGGTGATGATGATGATCCAACAAACAGTTCGTTAACAAACTGCATCAATACTGATCGGTGCAATATACGAGGATATTGTAGTTTTCATTGCCACTTGTAGTTTTCATGTTTTCTAGTAATAAATGAACACCTTTTCTTACACTACTCGCTATGGTTTTTGTTTTACTAGTAGAACTGATTTGCCTCTATATATAAAATCTATATATACTGCTTACAGTATATGCCCCATGCTTCCTACCCTCTGGACAAATTACAGAAAAAATAAAGGGGAAATAATATAAAAAGTGGTCATGAAGTGTTTAGGGATCTAACCATAAGCACTAGGAAATCCAATAATGGTTTGTTAATTTCTTCTCAATAGTTAGCAGGGCTACAATAATTGGTATAGAACATTATATCTAGGAGTACACACCATGTTTTGAGATAAGGGAAGGATTTGAAGTGGGGAAAAGTTTTTGGAATATCCAGCAAATTAATGGTGTGCACTGTTCCAACAACTTGTGTCACTCATCTTTCAGACAAAGAAGGAACAAAACAAAGATCAGCAAAAGGCAATTGGCCTCTAGCCTCTGAATAAACAGTGTCCAAAACTGTAGAGGCAAGGAAACAGCGAAAGCATTGGCAAATATCTCTCCTTGCCGGATTGAGAGGCAAGATTAAATCTTCATGGGCAAAAATAAATTCTCCGAAAAAGTAATTAACAACCCATAATAGCAATCAAAAGCAATGGTTTTTGGGGAAAATGAATCAAGAGAGAAAATTGAGGAAAAGTGTCGAAATTAATTCAGTGGTAAATAAATATTGGTTTAATTTAAGGCAATATCACTGGTAGCTGAATTATGTTACTGACCTCGTCAAGCATGTTGATAAGCTTGCTCTTCTTCATCTGCAGCTCCTGCCGCTCCGCCGTTGACAACTCCGGCGCGCTGCCGCTCTTCGCCCCACCACCGTCCTCAGTGCCGCCGCCGGACACGCCATCGGAGTCCTCTTTCTTCTTCACTGCCGCCGCGCTCTTCGCCACGGCGGCCTTGGCGTCCTCGACGCCCTTGCTGACGCACACCACCTCGTCGAGCAGCTCCTGCGCCGCCTTGAGGTACTTGGAGTTCATCACCATCTGCCCCTGCGACGTCGCCGCCGCCGCGCCCAGGTACTTCCCCTCGTCCCCGGCCACCGCGGCCACAGTGACCGGCGGCGCCTCGCGGGACGACAGGCTGAGGACGGCGCTGACCCCCGCGCCGGGAGTCGTCTGCTGCGTCGGCGACATGTCGGACGCGCCGGTCGAGGCGGGGGTCCACAGGTTGTAGGCGCCCGACGGCTGCGCCTCGAGCCGGATGCCGACGAAGTGCTGCGCCGCTGCCGGCGACGGGGACTGCTGGTGGCCGAACGACGCCGGCGTCATGGTGCTCACCGCCGAGTTGAGGAGCATCATGTTGGCCCCTCCCGGCGCTGGCGCGCCGGCGTCGCCGTAGCCGGCAAAGCTCGGGTTCATGAGGTACAGTGTCTGCAGGCCGTCGGCGCTGGCCTGGATGTCCGTGCCGGCACCGCCGTGGTAATACGCTGCCATCGTGATCGCCGACACCTATGGATCCGCTGCAAAACCTTCTTAGCTATGTGTATATATGCACTGAAATTCTCCTCCTCGAACGGCTTCAGAGCAAGATCACAAGCTCGCTGCTTTGCCTGTCAAGAAGATCGTGAGATATAAGAACACGAAAGGAAAGTAAATTAAACAAAAAAAAAGATACCAGAACAATTATTTGAGTATGATGATGCAGTGAATTGAGAGGTAAAACTGGATCCATGAACGAGAGAGTTTTAGAAGAGGAGAGATGCAGGGTTCTTGTATGTATGCATGGAACAGAAGAGGAAGAACACCGATGCAAGAAAGGGTACTGCTTGCTAGCTATATCTAGCTAATAATATGCTCTAGGAGGAAGAGAGAGGGGAGATGGTGAGAGAGATGTGGAATAGGCATCAGTATCACAACAAGTATAAATAAATTAGAAAAAGGCAGTCACCCATCTTCATCAGGTGATTTAACAAAGAAACGGTGCACAGATGTCAACACAAGCTAAGCGCACCCATCACTAATAATCAGCTTGCGCCTTGCATCTCTCTCTCTCTCTCTCCTCTCACCTCAAGAACTGATGCAGCTCATGAGCTCTTCTTGCACGTGTTGTCCCAGCTTGCGCATAAGAAATATGGCTGCTCTCTCTCTGATAAGCAGCTAGCTAGAGAGAGAAGGTTGAAGAAGAAGAAGATCCCAGCAGCAGCTAGAAAGAGGTAGCAGCTTGAGGAAGAAAGTGAAGACGAGGAGCAGGAAGAAGAGTGATGTAAGAGTACCAAGGTATCAAGAGCATGAGATCACTCATGTCAGTGTTGAGTACCTGCAAGTTCCTTTCCCTTTTGCTGTTCTACGGAAGACACCAGACTATATATCTTTCATTGCTCTCTCTCTCTCATCTCCAGCTGAAAGGGAAAAAGGTTGGAGGGGAGAGAGCGAGAGGGAGACTCGCCAATTGGTGAAGTCTTTAAGAGAGAGAAAATGAAAGGGGCGGAGCAGTGGTGGAGGGACGATACCCACCTCCACTTCCATTATCCTCCTCTCCTCTCACAACCCCCACACACCTTTTCCCCCACTCCCTCTTTCGTTTTCTTCCCTCTAGAATAGATTTCTAGCTACCCATAGAAGATTTTTCTCTCTCTCTCATTAAGCATTTAGGTGTGCAACCCCATCTGTACAGTTTTGGCCATGGCTTAGTTTGAGCAAACAGGACAATCACAAAAGGACCGGTGAGTAATTGCATTCCCAAATATTCATTATGGAAATGTTTTTTTTTTTGTAGTTTTGGAGTTTTGCAAACGTGTATACTTTCAACGGTGTAAATTTTTTTTACTGTGAGCTAGTTCTAGGTCTATCAAGTTCCTGTGTGAAATTTCAGCAACCTTGAAATCAGAGTTCATTATTTGCAAAATCCAAAGAATCATGGGTCAAATTCCACAAAAAAAAAAATCAAGCTTCACGTGATTTGGCGTGCTTTTCTCATCATCGTAGTTGCAGAGAGAGAGAGAGAGAGAGAGAGAGCGCCGGCCCATGCGTGATTGTACTTCTGGTTGTAGGGATCTTCCTGTGAGAGCGTGCTGATCAGAGAAGGACCTGCCTGGAAAGGATGGTGGCGATAGGGATATCTCTCTCTCGGACTATTGGCACAAGAGGCGCGTGCGTCGTAGGCCATGGGGCACATGAATTGAGATAGATACGGTGAGAGACTACATAGTACAGACTACTGCAAAAAAGTGTGTCAGAAGAACTAGGAAATGTCCACATCTAGACCTAGCAGTGTCACCCCTTTTAATTTTTTTTTCCTCTCATTTTCCCTTTTCGAAGTTGCTGTCTAGATCAGAATTTTAATATACAACTTGTAGTACTGCACTATTCTACTATACACTTGTACATGTGTGTAAGCTTTTGTTCCCTTTTCCTTTCCCTTTTGCCCCCTCTCACTCTCCAATGGCATGCAGGATAGATGTGTCTTATTAGGTTTCATTTTTGTTAGGACCTTTTGTTTATGCACTGGTCTATATCGTTCACATCTTAATCTCCCTGCTAAGTGAAGCTAGCACACTGAGTCTCGTCTTTGCATTGCTGACTATACAAGTAATTAAATATGTTTTTTCATGCGCTTTTGTTTTGATGTTGCGCCTCATGGCTTTGGAGGTAAAGCGATTGAAAGCTCATCAGGAATATCCAAACCAGTTGTAGTGAATTGATTGTTATTCCAGAAAATGGTGTATGTTCATTTTCAGCTGGCACATCATAGAGGGAATTTTTTAGGATACGTTTTCCAATTATTTCTCATCAATTTGATTATTGCTGCTCACTTGATTCCAAACCAATTATATTTGTATGTTCCAGTGGTGCTGGGTAAGATATTTTGAATGTCTAATGCTACCTTGTCCTGTTGCACAAATAATTAACTACTAAAGGCAGTCCTAATGCTTGAAACTATACACAGTTTCCATAGCAGCCGCATCAACAAAAAATCACTTATAGAAACTAGCTCATACAATGCAAATGTCTTCACATAATAAATATTATTCTTTTTTCTCTTTCTCAACATTTTCTTCTTCCAAATACCATTTTTTGTTATTAAGAACAAGTACATGCACACGGCCCCATCACATAGAAACCGGTGGTTTCTTTCCAATGCTATATTTGTGGTTTCTTCTTACCTTGGGGCAAGAGTAGACATGGTTTCTCTACTAAGAAATAGTTTCCTCTATTTTTCCTCTCTTTCCTCATAAATTAACGTACCATGTCATTATTTTGCTTAGGTGGAGAATCATTTAATAGAGATAGAAACCACCATTGGGACTGCTCTAATACATCATTGTATGTGTGGTTTGGATAAATTTTTATGCCCATATGTATGTTTCATAGTCATACATGATAAGAAAAATAGCATCTGACAAAGGTTTGTTGTCGTCAGAAAATGATGTTCAATCCATGAATATATCATATCTACATCCACACACAACAGAGAGTGTTATTGTCAGTGTTGAGATCTCACCGTCACCATCTTATGCATGACTTTACTTACGAAGTTAGTCATAGTCTATCAGTTTGTCACATTAATTGACATATGTAAATAATAATGCTTAACAACCATATCTCTAATCTATTTACAAGTCATGCATATCTAACTATAGCTTGAGTAACGCTCGAAACTTTCCAATGCATCCCGTTTAATTACATTTTTACTAATATGAATGAACTTAATGATATAGCACATGTATCGAAAATCCATATCCATATAGGTGCATACGAGAACGTAATATTCTTGCGTCATGTTCATCAATTTTATTGTGCTTATTGGAGTAGATAAATGCTGAAATTTCCGTTAACAGACGAAAAGTGGAGGTGAAAAGGTCCAATGACCATGCATGAAAATGATGTTAGTGGCATTTGAAGTAATGTTAGTGGCATTTGAAGTATTATTTTATTTTCGGTAAGTATGTATCGACTTGAATATTTTAGTGACTGTAAATAAGCGTACAAAATGTTTATTCCAAAGTAAAGCTTATATATATTGCTTAATTTCACATACTTATCTGTTCTCAATTGTCTTGATAAAAATATATACTCTATAATAATCAATAATATTTAAATATAGCTTTTACTCTTGTAAAAATTTGTGCCTTTAATATTTCACTAAAAAATCTGCGCGGCAATTGCCGCGCTTTTCGTGTATGTTTTTGTTGTACACCCCTAGTTGAAGCAGTATATTTTAAATTTATTATTTAACAAAAAGAAGTATAGTTGCCTTGACATGGTTGACAAAGTTCCATAAACATATACTTCGGTCTCAAAAAAAAGTTGTCGATATGGTCTTTAAATCATAAGTGTGACTCTTGTTATCTATAAAATATTTAATAGTACGCTTTTAAGAAAGTATTTTTAAAACAAATTATTTCTAATTTTGTAACTTAATAAATTTAAAATTATTTCTAATTTATATTGGTAATGTTTGATCAAAACATTGCATTCAAAGCTACTATTTTTTTAGACCGGAGTTGTAAGCGGGAAAAAGATAGATTCTTAGTTCTCATAGTAATCAAAGAGCATTTTTAGAAGATAAAACATTTTAAATTATCTAAATATACATTTTTATAACATATAAAAGTTTTTAATTGTAGCATATACTTGCAAGACATAAAAATAGAATAAATTTATAAGAACTTATCTTATATCTTTTGGAATAAACATACTTGAAAAGCGTGACAATTACCGCGTAGATTTTCTAGGCATGACTTAAATGGGAATTATAGTGCTTCAACTGCCAAAAGCTTGCATAAAGGTTAAAAAATTCAATTAAACCGTTATGGTCTCTAGCGAATGATGTTCCGAAATGTTTCTGGTACTCTTTCTGTTCAGTGGAAGACACCGTCACAATTTATGTTTTTGAAATACGTAAAATTATAAATCATATTTTAAATAAATAAAAATATAAGAAAATATATGATATTTATTTTACTTTATTAAATAAGACGAAATTAACTGTGACAGGATAGCGTGTGGACCTGGAAAAGTCAGGGTGATGGCACGGTCATTCATGTCTGCTCTCATCGAGCATAAGCACGCTCCTACGTTGACCAAGAAAAAGATTTTTTTCTTTTTTCTAATATTCACCATTAGATTTTAATCCGACGGTTAATATTTTTTAAGGTGACGTGGCACAGTGAGGGTTGAGAGAACGCACGTCGTTTAATATATAATGATTTTCACTGTATTTTTGCGATGTACAAATTAGAAGAGGTTGAGGGAATCAAATTGGTGGGCCCTCTACATGATAGCATGCGAAAATTTGGTGCTTCAATTCTGGCTTTGCTTGGTGCATATTCTCCTTTCGAAAACCCTCTCAAACACGCAATCCACACGTCTCATTGTTGATATTTGTTTGTTTGGAGTTTCAGCCACATAACCTTGATCTCTTCTTTCCCACTTCCACCGAGTCCCCCTCGCATATCACCCTTTTTCTTCATCTTTCCACACGTACTTTTTATCGCGTCGCTGTCTTGCTACTAGATGTATTCTTTATATATTGACTTTTAGATGTGTTTATCGCTACATGTATTGTGATCTTATTCGTTTATTAAATATCGTACTAAACTAAATTATGCATGCGTAGACTGTAGAACAAAAATAGTTGTACAACTTGATGTATATTCAGTAGAAGAATTGCTGTTTGAAATCATTTCACGAGGACCCTATTTGACTCGAGAAACATATGTGAGCAGTCCTATTTGCCTTACTGTTGTAAAAAAATTGACATGAAAATGAGACATAATCGCTTTCGAAATCTTTGGACGGTTGAAAATGTGTTTTTTTTTCAACGAAATAAAAAAATCTCGGCTAAGTGATACTGGTACATTGCTGTACCAATTAAGAGACATGCGACGCAATTAAACTCGATTAATTCGCACACCGAAATGAAAGAAGAAGAAAAATTTCGCCATCACCGGCGTGCACGGCCGCCGCATGGGGTCGTAACGCCGACACGTCGCTGAGTAACAGCTCGCACCTTCCTCTGACCGCTCGCTCTCGCTGACACCGAGCCCCACGCGTTGACTGGCCCACCCGTCACAGCACCAGGCACCGACCGGGTCACGCCGCCTGCCCCGCGCGCCAACGACCCCGACGGAGCCGCGCATTTACGTCGTCCATCATTCACACGGCGCGGGTGGGAGCAGTGCGCGCTGTTGCGGGCGGCCGCACGCGATCCCGGGGGGACGCGGGGCCCACGGGCCCGGCCCGTCGCGGTCGGCGGGCCCACCCGAGGAGGAAGGTCAAGGCGGGGGCCAACGGTTGCTCGGCAGCGCAGGGGGTGGTGGGGCGCGGCGTCGCTGTCAGGCCGTGGGCCCGGCGTCCGCTTTCCGAGTTGGCGATAAGGCGTACTACGACGCGCGGGGCCCGCCGGGGGAACCGGCCGCGTGGAGCTTGTCTCTCTCTTTCTCCCTCTCGTTCGCGCGAGCACGCGCGAGGCGAAGGCGAGCCGTCCTTCACGTTTCTTCCCCGGCGTGGCCGTGGCGTCGTCGAGGGTGTCGTGTCGGCAGGTGAGTGGGCCGTGAGGCGTGGGCGCGGGGGTCCGCCTGCTCCCCCTACGACCGACCTTCGTCATTCCTGGATCGATTTAAATTCGTGTTTACACTACTACACGGTGCCATTTTAAAAAGTCGTATTTCGCAGCACGCTAAATTTAGGTATTTGGAGATCTTGTATCGTACACTGTATACGTACGAAAGAATGTACGTATGAACAGCACCGCGAGCCAACGTATGAGCAGCGTCATCGCCTTGATCCACACGCAGCCGCGAATCAAAACTTAATAAAAAAACAGCATATTTTTTTAACTAAGTAAAAAAACTGAAAAATAAGTTACTATTTAATTCATTCGAAAAAACTGTTGAACTAATAAACTGTAAAATAAATTTATTATTTAATTAATTTTTGCTTATTTCTGCGAATAAGATTAAAATAAGTTGCGTCAAACAAAACCATAGGACCGAGAAGTGATTTGATCGGTCTTTTAAAAATGAATAGGGAAAAAACGGCATCGATCTCTTTCTTGCACGTCGCGCTCCGTGTCTTTCGGATCATCAGTTAGCTCGCCCCGAAGAAGAAAAGAAAGCACGCACGGCCGTCTTAACCGGCCGGCGCTCCGTGGACATTTTCCAGGCGATCGAGAAAGCTTCCCGTTTCAGAAGTTCCTCGATATGAACTGGTCTAGCTCGTTGCTGCATGCCATCGCAATCAAAATTGCGTTGCTATGATAAACTGAGCTCTACATCAGCCGGATTTGGCGGCTATGTATATAATATACGCACCGCAGTCGAACGCGGCTGTGCGTTCAGTAAGAAACTGGAAAACATCAATATGATTTCAGCGCTAAGGATAGCCAGCATGACGTGGAAAGATCGACAAGGTAGGCAGAGACAACGAAGGATAGCGAACTTGACTTACGGGCTTAGCAACGGGTCGCTAAGTGAGGTGCTAATTAAATAAGCATGCATCCTCCCAGATGCTGCTATAATTAAATAAGCTAAATCTTCAGTCCGCGATCGAGATTGTGGTTTGGTGGTTGGAGACGAACGTGATCCTTCTAATCCTAGCTAACCCTAGCTAGACCCCACACAGACCGCACCTGTTGATGCTACTACTCTACCACTGACATGACAAGCCTCGTGTACGAGCAGTTCAAGTGCCTGCCACTGCACGGCCGAATTCATTGTTTGGCGCACCTAGCAGCTCCTCCTACTCCTCCTCCAGCTTTGATGAGACGATCGACGACGATCGGAAGGGAACATCGAGTCTAATCGGCAGATCCCCCTGCTCGCTTAGTCGCCGGCCGGCCGAGGTCAGGGACTCAAAAAGTGTGTGAAATCCTACAGCACTACTCCATCCGGGATGTGTCGATGCGACGATCGAGAGGTTTTCTGCCGCCTGCTGCACAGGCTGCACTCGTGCGCCTGTGTAAAGCTCCCATCGAGAGCTGGTGGTGGAAAGACGCATGTGAGAGAAAAAGTTCATGCAGTCGATCGATTAGCTCATATTATTCCGCTTTGCCTTTTCGCTGTCGATCTTTGCTGCGGCAGAAGCTTGCATGATTGCAACGGCCATTTGACATGTGTATGTATACTCCTTTCGTTTTGAAATTATTGTCGACGACTAGTTTGAATTTGAACTATAGGTAGTATGTATGTACATGATCTAAATCTACTACCACTGTTTCGATCGCCCAATCTTTCTACAATCTCCGACACACGAAGTCCATCATCGGTCTGGCCATCTTGTGAGTTGGGACCTTACACCACCGAAACGTAGGTCTTCAAACCTGTAGGTTGCTGTGGCTGCAGTGGCAAGAATAAACCTTACTTCCTCCATTTCATAGTAAGTGTTTTTTATTAAAAAAAAATTTTAAGTAGTAGTATAACATTTAGTCATTCGTCTTAATAATATATTTTTTAAAAAAATATGTGTTTTATTATAAAATGTTTTATTGTTAAAAATTAAGCATGACCTATTTGTATATATATTTTTTCTAATTTTTTAATAAAATGAATGGCTAAACATTAATTTCTAAAAGTTAAAAATAACATTTAAGTTAAGACGTAGGGAGTATCAAATCTCTCTCAGGCTTGGAAACAGCCGGTGAGATCATCGGCGAGAGTGACACGGCAACCACTAAATTGATGATGATGACTCGACGACTACGAGACTAGAAACAGTGGGCACTTAACCGATCGACCTCACAGCACGGCACGAATTAAGACAGGATTATCAAAGCTGATTAATTTTATCGCGAAGCTGACGGGATACAAGTATCTTTCTCAAATCTGGATGTGGATCTACACGAACCCGGCCGATAAAATTTACCTTTTGAAATCGTTGCTGCGCGTGCTTGATCGATCAAAGGATTTCATGCGAAACATTTTATTCGCAGTACACTAGTGCTTAGGGGACCTCCAACTTGTTTTGGATGCAATCCGACGCTGACGGTGACATTTGTGGGGGTGCAGGCTTAGATCAGGGGACCTCACCATGGATAGAAGGCATGGGATGCAATAAGATTCCAGGCACTAGACAGAAAAAGGTCAAGAAATTTTCGCTCCAAAGAGCGCAGAGAAACACAACGGTGATTTTTGTGTCCCAAGTGCATGGCGTTGTGCCTTAATTTTAGATTGATGTCGATGCAGTGTATACAGGCGCCAGAACAACCTTGTCTGCAAAGCTTTCAGTATCCCACTCGAGCTCAGACACCGAACTAAACATTTCATTCGACATAAATGTTCAAGCTGAACCGTCGATTATTTTTGCATCAAGCATGGCAAGAGGATTATCAGAGGCAAGGGTCCAGGTTGTTATCTCAAAGAGCATGATTTGATTTCCTCGGGAAGACAATGCACATGCGACGTACAGGTAAATCTATACACTTGCTTGACATCTATACAAGCCTCAGGCTATGACAGCAAGATGATAACCTAAATCATGGAGGGAGAAAAGAATTAAAGAATGCTGCGATACATCAAGGCCTACCAGAGCTGACTATAATCTCTTCTAGTTTTTACATAAAGGGGGCTAATTTACACAACTTCCGATACATATCTGTACAGCCTATTGTGGATATAAGCTTAGTTAGCACAACGTGTTTCTTCATTCCAACTTTGGTCCGCCAAAACCCATTTGCCAACTGTTTGCTTATCAGGACCTCAGCAGAGAGCAAAGGAAGCAGGCTCAGTTAAAGATGCTATCTGTAGACAACCTCTTGGGTCACAGTTGGTACGTGAAGGAGGCTTGCTCCTTACGTCCCTTCTCATGTACGTCGACATCTATCAGCTGACCAAGTTCTGGGAAGATTATCACAAGCGCTTGCTCCAGCATTGCGTATGCGAGCTGCTTAACACAGACGTTGGACTGCAGCACGCCAAAAAAAGTATCAGTAGAATCAGAATGATTTCTCTTGATGCTTTAAGATAATGAAAATATTGAATTTTGTTTACCTGGAGAAAGTAGTATATGTCCCTTGCACTGCGTCGGTACTGCTCGTACCTAATTATGCTCACTAAGGTTGGCGGAGTCCCACCTGAAAGGGTGTAGCAACCATATTTGTAGCTTTTTCTTTTGTAGGAGCAAATCATAATAGTTGGACGATGAAACCCAGTAAAAAGCCCAAACGAAGCAGGAAGCTGAATTATCAGTCTGGACGAACACAGTATTAATGCTTTTCTTTCTTATAAGAGAATTTTATAAAACTACAGCTAGTTTATCAAAATTATCACAAAAATATAACTAGTTTATCAAAACTATCACAAAACTACAGATTTAGTGCATCAATGTATCAAAAAACTATATATTTAAAAAATTTATCACAAAACTACATATTTTGTAAATGCTGTCTAGCAAAGCTACAGATTTAAGTTTTATGATGCACTTCTTAATAGTTTTGACAAATTAGTTGTAGTTTCGTGAAATTTGCTCTTATAAAAAGTGAGAAGGAAGTAAAGATATCACCATCGCATCAGATATTTTAAGAATTTATGCTACACACGCATCCGTAATTTGCACATTTTCTTGCTCCTACGATACCATATAAAATTTGCATGAGTACACCTCTAAAAGAAGTATTTCTCCTTAGGTTTTCAGGAGAAATTTATTGTTAATAAAACAAGGAGCCCGAAGAAGTCAAAAGACTAACCTAAAAGAAGTTTCTTAACCTCTCTGGCATTTCTAGATGCCTCAAGCAGAAGCTCGAAAGACTTGCACTGTTTTTTCTGCACCCCATTGATTGTTTGATATTTTTATTTCTGTTTTCAATCTGATCATGGCAACTCAGAGCACTTTATTTATACTCCGTATCTTTCTACTTCTACGGCTGATGTTCTAACCTCACAGATCAGACACACCCGCATACACTGTCTTCCTCGGAATCCACCTTGCGGAGTCTGAAAACGCACTAAAGTGGGTATTACTGTTGCGCGTCTTAAGTCGTGCATATAATCAACAAAAAGGAGCTGAAGCACTTAAAGTGCAAATGCCTCGAAGGTTGAAACTTTCTCCAATATTTTTGTATGATCGATGATCTTATTATTATGCTTTGTTACCTTTAAATGCAGATGTGCTACAATATGAATAGAGACAAAAATATGCTAAGGCTGCTTGTATAGTTAGACAAGGTCCCTTTGCAGATAGAAGTTACAGTACATGCCTTTTTTATAAGTGATGATTCTACTTGCCAAGAGGTTAGTAGTATCTGCATCCTGTGACTCAAGTCACATAGCTCAACAATCAACACCATGCATCATGTTTGACAAAATCCTGTTGGTAGCTTATGCTTCAGACCTGTTATTAGATTGTCACAAAATAATATTTTCACTGTTACATATTCTACTACTCTAAGATGTACCTTCTAGTCACAATAAATTAATAATTAAAAAAATTATGCTCATTAGTTCATAACTTAACATAGATACAATTCATTAAGAAATGAGGACAATAAAAATAGTAAAGTAAAACACCATACATCATGCTAAATATCAAATAATAAAGGGAATTTATATTTCTTTAAATTACACTCGGCAACCCCTGACCACTGTTGCTTGCATCTTGTTTTTTTTTATTTCAATAGTAAACAATGTGGTTTTGATTTCAATCTCATTTTCCATGCTGTTAAAAGAATATCTAATCAGAATTAAGAAGTCCATTTTACTCCACTGGAAATATGCCGACAATTCACTTAACCTCCTAACCTTTGACTTCTTTATAGCATTCACCTTTGTCATGTTAAAAATCCCGGATGTTGAAGACAATCAAGATTTATATGCTTTCATTCGTTTGACTGGCCTTGTGGCATCCCTATTCCCTAAGATGACAATCAAGATTTTTCCACAATTCACCTTTGTGAACGCAAACAAATGATTAGTGGGTCAAGTAGACTCTTGGTATACGTGGGGGAAATATTTATTCCAATAGAACTTATAAATTCTATCTACTGCTTTATATCCACTTACAACATGAACTACAATAAAATAGTAATAAGATTCATATAATTACAGTACTACGTCAGAGTAACAATGGATAAATCACAAGAGACTTCTAGAACAGAGTTACATTTAAAAGGGATGACATAATTTTTATTACTTTTTAATAATATATTGGCCAAACAAGAGCTATCCAACCTATAGATCATGCAGGATCAAACAAGGTAACAACAATGTCCACACAAGAAATGCAATGGTACGAATAAAAATTGTACGGTCACACATCATATCAAAAATACCTGCCGGAATCATGCAAGAAACAAGATAAATACAAAATTACTCCATCGCCTAGTTTAGCTTGTTTATCATCTCCTCCATCGCATTGACTCGGAAAGCAGAGGATTTATGGGGTGATCCCTTAGTGGTCGCGCGCTGCCACAGGTGAGATGTTAGCCATGAAAGCATGAACGGCTTGCCTTCCTTCTTGTCCTGCATATCCGTGACATCATTATCCAAGACCATCAAAGCTGACCGTGGGGCACTGCACCCGTCTAGGGAGCTCTTGATCTTTGCCCATCGACTCTCTAGCTTGTTATTGTTTTGAGAGTACGAGAAGCCCAAGTAAATAATTTCCGCCATACGCATCATTTCCGCCACCAGCTGCAGCCGAACGAGCTCTGCCGCCACGTCAGGGCAGATAGTCTTGATCTGATCATCCAATGGAGTGGTCGCCGTCGTCCTTTGAACTACCACCTCACTTGCATTGATCTGGATGGCAGACTTGGGGTTTCTGTACTGACCACTCGCGATCATAAGCTTCTGTATGTTGCCCTCCAGAACAGTGAGGTACACGATGAAGTTCTTTTGCTCGCCGGCATAGAGATCCGGGATTTGTATGGTGCCGGACCCTTTATCCAAGCTGATGCTGTTACAGTATTTGCCTGACTTGATGGATGATATAGCGACGCCATCGAGAGTCTGCAGATTGACCTGTATGTCCATGGCAGTGACAGACATGAGACCCCCAAGGGACTGCGCAAATGCATCCTTGATCTGTTTTAGGTCCTTGTTGACAAAAGAGTAGACGCCCGCGGTCCGGTCTGCAATGTAATGCAAGACTTTGGGGTCATGGCTGGAACTCAAACCGAACGTTTCAACTGGGAACTCAGGGTCCACAATGTAACGCAAGACTTCGTGGTCATGCACTACTCCATTCTCTTCGCCATCGGAGAGGAAGAAGATGCGGCCTACACGGTTCCTTCTTTTCACTAGTCCACGCTGTCGCAGGATCTGTACTTAAAAGTGAGATAATTATTGCAGGGAAAGTATAAGAAATGTGAGTCTATGCGTAAATGATCAAACTCCTGCTTGTTCATGGTGCTGCACTAGAATGAGCCAGTAAGTATGTTCTGTATCATACCTTAGCTGCCTCTCTCATAGCCTTGTGCATATCGGTGCCTCCTTCCGGTTGCAGCTTGAGGACCACATTCCTCGCTCTCTCCCGATTTTCATTGGACATGACACTGAGCTCTGTGTGTCGCTGTGGATGGTCACTAAACGACACGATCGACAGCCGATCGTTCGGCCTGAGGTTGTCGATTACGAACAGAATGCCCTGCTTCATGCTTTCCAGCCGATGTCCTCTCATGCTTTTGTTGACAGGGAGCACGGCTACGAGATCCAATCCTATGCATGGGTATCGCAGAGGCGCCATCACACGCACTAACACTGGGAATCCATCGTGTCTGGTAGACGGAAGCGAATTGGTTCTAGCCATGATTTCTAGCTTCAACTCGTCGCTACCAGCTGACTCCAAAGCTGGATTATCATCTTTGTCGCCGTGAGTTTGTTCGTTCTATAATGGAGGGTAATACTAGTAGTTAGTGAAAGCTACATACATGCATGAATACAGTAACAGTTACTAATACCTAGTGCAACAAATCGAACTAAGTATGTCAACATATATAGTTACTAATACTAGTGCAAGATCAATTTGATTCTGTCCATGTTTTCCAGATTCACCTGTCATATTTGTGTCGATTATGTGGACACAAGGGCCTGCTTGGATCCACCATTGATTATTAAAATTTGGATTATGGAGGTAGATTATATAATATAACCTGTCATGTTTAGATCCGTTGTGGATTTTATAATCTAGATTATTATAATCTGGGTGGATCCAAATAGGCCCTAAGTCAGTTGTAACTGAATGCTTGCCATGGGAGCCTGATACTATGGAGCATTACTACATCTAATGACAAATCTCAATCAATGGTCTTACCTTTGTAGTCGAAAAAGTAGCCAGGTCAGTTTTGATAAAACCGTACGTATTTTCCATTTCCTCAAGCCTCCCCATTATACGACCTGTATCTGGCCTCTTACTGGGGTTGAAGTCGGTGCACTCTATCCCTATCTCAGCGCAGATTCTCACAGGTTCTAATTGTACATCTCCCTGCGGTGTTCCGAACCTTGCAGTCCAGCTTTGAAGTACCTAATATAACATATGGCAGTCATCAGCTCGTCTGTCACAAAAATGGAAAGTGGAAAGGTGAAGTATGTAGCGGAAGACATTAACACAATATCAGTCGAGTTGCATTTTCCACACTAGTATTTACTCATAAATAAAAGCTCAAGTACAGTGTGTATAAAATTAAATAACTATTGGCATTCAAGACTGCGTAACAATCCTTCATTCAGAAAGTCAAGAGAATGCCATTGTAAAAGTAAAAAGTTTAAAAACTGTCGTTCATGGAGAAGAAAATAATGGAATTCATGAGCGACTTTGGAAATACACATGTTATATATACCGATTTAACTGGTTAGCACAATTAAGGTTGGATAATAATCCCTCCATCACAGTTTATAAGGCGCAGTTTCATGAGACATGGTCTACCAAGTCATAATTCGATCGTAAGTACTTCATCTAATACATTGTTAACAGATACAAAATCATAACCATATGAGAACGTTGATGGTACCGCCTTTATATTACTAAGCTCATATATTTTAGTCAAAAATCTAAATTTCAAATATGTGTTAATTTCAATTTCTATGAGTACAAACTACATGACATTTGGCTTAAATAAATAGTTTTAGGGATATGGCGCGTACCTTATGCTTGGCTTAATGAATCAAAAACAAAATTAAACAGATCGTTTATCTCAATAGAGAATGCTCTTACATTCTCGATGTTAGGAAACCCCTTCTGGCCTGTTAATATCTCTATTATTATAATACCAAGACTATATATGTCTGACTTGAATGTAATTTGTCCACCATAGGATTCTGGTGCCATGTAACCCCTGCATAGATTTTTTTTTTTTTTGTGGTCTGAGTAACTTAACATCAAAATGAAAGCAATGCAATTATTACCCGACAAAACCAATTGTGCCCTAAGGATCGTAGCCAATCTTACAGTGATCCAAACACGTTTACCGTCACAGCCCGGGTTTGATTTTCTTCAAAGCACTTTGAGAGACCAAAATCAGCAATTTTTGGCAACTTATAACCATCCAGCAGTATATTTGCCGGTTTGAGATCTGAATGAACAATTTTCTGCTGGTGAAGATAATGCAAACCCTCACAGATTCCCTTGATTATCTGATAGCGTCTTATCCATTCAAGTCCTTGGGATGCATCTGCAAAAGCGTTGATTTACTTCTACTTCATCCATGAACACAAAGGAGATTAGGAACTGAATAAGTGCTCAATACACGCGATGCTGAGTACTAATGTCTATAATTGAAGCTTGGAACAAGCAGTCCTTGAGTTTTTGATTCCTTACAAATTAGATGTAAATAAACTTACCACTGATGTACTTATCAAGACTCCCTTCTGGCAGAAATTCAAAGCAGAGAAACCTCTGTCGTTCCTCTGCCATGACATTCTTTGCACCTACCTTGCACACTTTACCTTGTGTATCAGAACAATATCCCAGGAAGCGTACTATATTTTTATGCTTTACCCTCATCAGACTGTCAACCTCTTGGTGGAATTTCTTCTCGTGGTCGTCAAGTATTTGGGTCAGCTTCTTCACAGCCACTGTACCTTTTTGAAGTAGCCCCTATAGTCACAGAATTCACTTGTCAACATGACTTTTTAAACCAGTCGGGGTGATACAGAGTACAGATACCTTGTAAACCACTGCAAATCCACCAACGCCGATTTCTCGATCATTAGAAAAATTATTTGTGATGGACTTGAGCAATGATAGAGGCATATGTGTCGGCTCTACACTTTCATCAAATAGCATGCGCTCCAAGAGGTTATGCGCAGTGTCTTCGGAGTCCATTTTTAGTCCACAATAGGGCTATGACTGTATCAAAAAAGAAGCGAACCAAGAGGGTGGTGATGTTAAGTGAACTGAAAAGATAAAATTACAAGATTGCAGCTCCTAAACGTGGACAAGGATCTGCAGATCTGGTCTAATCTCTTGATCTAACCTTCAAAACACACTGAAAGCTGAAATAAATCTATCTGAGCCGCACGTTTCAAATTAGATTGCTAAAAAAATCAGGCCTAAATTATTCAAAGGTGAGGCATATAGACAACAGTCAATTTCAAAGAAGTGCCTTTGAAGATCCCATGGAGATTGAGAGCGAGTTTCCACCTAAATTTAAATTGATTCGTCAACTGGGGTATAAGATGAGGACACTAATCTGTATTTTGTACCAAAGTATTTGTGATTTATTCAAAATACAAAGAGGAAAGATCAGCCACTAAACTGTATTTTGTACCAAAGTTTTTGTTATTTATACAAATTGCAAAGAGGAAAAGTAGTATGCGATGAACCTTGTCCCATTGACCTTCATAGACAACAGCAGAAGATTTACAAATCGATACGGAGTAACTAGTAAGGTAACGAAGGTGGATCCAATACATTTCCTTGCATAATGGATCTGTCTGAAAACACTGGAACATCCGGTACCTAAGCATCGTCAGCTGCCAGGTTCCAAGCTAAAAGCTGTGCGTACGCAAAGCCTCCATGGTTGGAAGAAAATGGAGAAATCGACCACTAACCTGGAAGAAGATGCAGCTGCCTAGCCTGCCTTCCAGGGATTGCTTCGTCGTTGACGTGGTGACCAGCGGCCAGTGGGTTTAAGTGGTTCCAGTTTTTTTTTTGCCCAGGCAGGGTTCCAGTTTTTAATAAGCAGACGGTGCTTTGGATCCAATGGAGGCAGGAAGCCACTATTTGTTCAGGTGCAAATCTCAAGCTAGAACCAGATTATATTAAACTGCTCATCCAATCAGTCGAGTAGGCAGCAAGACATAGTTCTTTGTGTTTAATATAGTATATACATAGATTCCATGCAAGTGGCCTTCACGTGCACGATAGCTATTAGGGACCCTTTGGCACAAGTTTTCAATCATAAAAAGCAAATTTTCTATGCTCCTAACTCTTTGGTACATTTAGGGAATCACTTCATAGTATTAAAGCAAGAATCACTTTTAAAAAACAAATTGCAAGAAGGGGTAAATTGAGCTAAAATCACATTTAGACGGGGTAAAATAAACCAAAACATAGTGCAGGAGGTTATTTGAAATTTGACTATATTTGAGGGTAGTAAATTGGACTTTATCCTATGAGTACAGAAGAAAACAGCTGCCATAAAACAAAAGGATAACACGAGTAAAAGAATTATTATAAACTTATTGTTAACCAACACAGCCACAACAAAATAAAAAGCATGGAAAAAGAACGAACAAAAAGAAAGAAAGTTTGAGAAGTCCTTGTACAAGATTAAACAAAACTATAATAAAATGGCACATTTAAGCTTACAGCCAAAAATAGACCCAAATTGTTACACTAGAATCTGTAACTAAATTGGGATAGCAGGATAACAACTTATTTCTAAAAGGATTCATCTTAAAGGTCAGCCCACTGTTAGACTGTCAGTGTAACCACAAGCTCGATCTGCCTAACCAACCTCCAACACTTGTAACGCATTCTGTGCCAAATTCCATCTCAATTAGAGCACCCCCAGGAGCCAGAAGCAGTTAACAAATTCTCTCGCATGTGCAAATGGCAAGAGAAGGAAGAGGGAGGCCGTGCTCACGCGTGAGGAAGTAGGAGATGGCTAAGACGCAGAGAGCCCACCACACGGTGCGCGTCTTGGCCTCCTCGACCAGATCGTCCACGCTCTCCATCCTCCTCCGCACCTTCCGCCAGCGCGGCGCGCGGCCCGGGGCTGGCGGCGCGGAGAACTCGAGCCGGGTCGGGGGAGCTCTCCTACGGGTTGGCCGTCTCCGCGGCCGTCGATGGAGAAGAAGGCGCGGCCGGTGGCGGCTCGGCGAACTCGACGGCGATCTTCCGAGCCGACCAGCCTCTCTGGTCTGCTCTGTACGGAGGCACGTAGGTCCCTGACGTGCGGGCCCGTGCATAACAGATGTCCCTGCCACGCGGTCAACAGTCCGGCTTGTCAATGATTCTCTCGCCCGTGGTTGACTGACTATTTCTAACTTTTAATCTAGCATACAACTTTCAACTGGCGTTTGGTAATAAGACATGTAAGGTGAAAATGAAATTGAGAAATAGAGAAAAAATCTGAACTTTTTATTCATTTACTTTATTAAATTTCGACCGTTTATTCATTTTTTCAAATTTAATTTCATTTCTCATTTCCGGAAAGCCAAACAACAACAGGTCAATGTTACCATCACGGAAGAATAGGGAGGTGTTGGTCAAGCTTG
Source organism: Zoysia japonica (assembly GCA_001602275.1). NCBI lineage: Eukaryota > Viridiplantae > Streptophyta > Magnoliopsida > Poales > Poaceae > Zoysia > Zoysia japonica. The sequence continues at coordinate 48,947 of BCLF01000205.1, forward strand.
ATGATCTGTCTATACAACTCACAACATCCATGAGAACCAGGCGGAGTCCCGGGTGGCTAGCGCCGCGGGCTTGCGGCTAGCCAGTGCACGGGTTCGAGCGTTGCCTCGACCGCGTTTCTCACCGAAATAACTTTCAGATCTTTCTCTCCGCGTGTGGTACTGCAATGAAAGTGCGATATTCTCATCGCATATCAGGTTGTAAAGGCTTTGATGATTTTAAAAAAAACGCATTCTTAATGCTACTTATAAATATAAGTTTGTTACTTATGTAGGATAAGTGTGTGTGGCGAAGTGCGTGAGTGTGTGTCTGCGTATGCGAACAGATACTATAGCTGTGCTAATTAAAAATTTAAAAAACTCATAACATCCATACTGTGTAGAGGATGACGGCCATTCATGCGTGCCTAATGCCATGATCTATTGTCGAAGAAAAAATATCACAGAGATACAATGCCACCGCCAATAGGTTAAACTTTTTTTATCATAAACATCTTACAATACAGCTGTAACATCTAAACGCTCGCACAACACACCTCACATACACCACGCTCATACAACTCACACCTTTATGCATGCATTAGACCTACAACTATACGCACACATACGTGTCTTTTTTTGATATCAGCGAAGATCAAAAACCTTCATCGACAACGAGAAGCGTTGCAATCTTTTTATAGCTTCACGCACTATTCAAGACCTGCGAAAAATTTATGGGGTAAACCCAATTAACGCTCGCGTCGAGCAGCGCTCGAACACGGGTGGGCTCGCATGCACCCGGCCAGACTTGCCAGCTGAGCTATGCTCAGTTTTCGCCCACCGGTTAACTTGATGACGAGAGTGAGCAACCAAATTGGTTGTTTTGATATTTTCATTTCTATTTTCAATCTGATCATTGCAATCCAGAGCATTTTTTCAATATAATTAGTCTGTCATTCTAACCTCACACATCACATCAAACACACCTACTCACACTGTCTTTGAATCCGTTTGCCAGAGTAGAAAACGCCCTGAAGTGGACTCGTGCATATCGTTAACACAAAAGTGTTGAAACAAAGATGTCACCAGACATCCAAATCACTGAGTTCACTGCCCTGAGCACCATATGTACACAGCTTCGCACCAGCCACCACCCGCCCTGCCGTGACCGGCTCCGACCAACTTCTTCCTTCCTATGCTGTTCGGGGTTAGGATTGCATTTGTTCAGCAAGGAGGTGGTGCGCGCAGGCACGCATACAGCAGCTTTTTTAACTCTTTCCTACCAAATACAGCTATAGTATATATTTTTGTATGCACTCACATAATTACATCACAACTCACATTTACACATTTCACGTACTTACCTCCGTTTACAAATACTTGGCAATTTTGACTTTTACTATTTATGCTTTGACTAATTATAATTTTAAAATTATTTCGTTAGTTAACTTATAAATAACATCATATGATTTGTCATCGTATATACTTTGAGAATGTATATTTTTTATATCTATATGTCAAATTTTTTAAAAAAGACGAACGGTCAAAAAGTTTATAAAAAAGTCAAAACTGACCGATAAACGGAGGTAAGTACAAATTTAGACCTACAATTATACTCAGTAACTAGATCGCGTCCTTACAGAGATCATCGTACTTTAAGGTTCGATGCGCAATAGAGACGTCACCTTTTTATTATGACTCTACGCATGCGCGACGATGACGTTGGGGACGTCACTCTTTTATTATGACTTTACGCATGCGCGACGATGACGTTGTGCTCTCATTGTGACTCTACGCGTGAAAGACATTATATCTGAAATTTATTAGAAAGAGATCGAACTCGCACTCAGAGCTGCTGGCCAACCGAGCTCACGCTCGTTCTCACGTAGACAGCAGCTTGTTCCGCGGAAAGAGATGCTCGCTCGCGTCCGCGGCCGCGAGCGGTGCTTTGACGTGTGAGACGGAGGAACGAACTACAGACCTAAAGGAACAAGCCAAGCAGCAGTGGAGGGGTGCTTCTGCACCTCCAATCCTTTCCTTTGTTCTACAAAGACCATTTTGAAATTCACATGTATCGAAATAGAGTTCTTCTGTTTTTCTTTTAAATCAAAACTAAGAACTTTATACTACATCTAAAGAGGAGACACACGCCACCTGTTTATGCAAATGCCTCAAAGGCTGAAACTTTCTCCAATATTTTGTTTGGTCGATGATCTTTTTATTAAGTTTTGTTCCCTTTAAATGCAGATGTGGTACAATATTGATAGGAACAAAAATATGCTAAGGTTACTTGTATATTTGTTAGACAAAGTCCCTTTGCACATAGAAGTTACATGCCTGTATTATATAAGTGATTCCTCTCATTAGATCGTCACAAAATAATATTTTCACTAGTTAACCTTTGTGTTACATATTCTAATACTAAGATATACCTTGTACTCACAATAAATTAATAATTTACAAATTGTGCTCCTTAGTTCATAACTTAACATAAATATAATCCACTAAGAAAATGGGGAGACTAAGAAATTGTAAAGTAAAATAACATACATCATGCTAAATAGAAAATAATAAAAGGGAATTTATATTTCTTTAAATTAGACTCGACAACCCCTGAGCACTGTTGCTTGCATCTTTTTATTTTTATTTCAATACTAGTAAACAATGTGGTTTTGATTTCAATCTCATTTTGCATGTTGTTCAAAGAATATATAATCAGAATTAAGAAGTCCATTTTATTCCACTGGAAACATGCAGACAATTCACTTAACTTCCTAATCTTTGACTTCTCTAAACTTTTCCACTATAAATTACCCCTTGTGATGTTAATAAATCCCAGATGTTGATAGCAATCAAGACTTATATGCTCTCGTTCGTTTGACTGCCATGTGGCCCCCCTATTCCCTAAGATGAATAGTGGATCAATTTAGAGATGTCAGGGGTTAAGTGAACCCAAACAAATGATTAGTGGGTTAAGTAGACTCTTGGTATACTTTGGGGAAAATATTTATTCCAATACAACTTATAAATTCTATCTACTGGTTTTTATGCACTTACAACATGAACTACAACAAAATAGTAATAAGATTCAGAGAATTACAGTACTACGTCAGAGTAACAATGAATAAATCACAAGAGACTTTCAGAACAGAGTTACAATTAAAGGGGATGGCATAATTTTTGTTACTGTTTAGTAGATTGCCCAAACAATGGCTATCCAACGTATAGATCACGCAGGATCAAACAAGGTAATAACAATGTCCACACAAGAAAAGCAACATAGGCGTCACGAGTTTTCTAATTATAATCTAAATGAATGCTTCAATTAGTAAATAATAATATATAAGTTTTTTTAAAAAAAACAATGGTACAAATAACCTTAAAACTTAAAAATTGTATGGTCACACATCATATTGAAAATACCTGCCGGGATCAAGCAAGAAACAAGATAAACACAACATTACTCTATCGTCTAGTTTAAGCCTCTTTGTTTTAGCTTTTCAACTAACTTTTCTAGCTGAAAATCTGAAAATCAAGAGATTGAAAAAATAAGGTTATCAAAAGCTAGCTTTTGAAGAAATGAACTAAAACCTGAAAAGCTCATTAAGGACCACTTTTTTGACTTTTGGTGTGCAGAGAAGTTAAAATTATACTACAAAAGTCATTGTTCAAATTTTATCAGTTAGCTTTTCAACTAAAGTGCGAAAAGTTTTTCCAATAGCTATAAAGCTCATACAAAGAGGGCCCTAGCTTGTTTATCATCTCCTCCATTGCCATGACTCGGAAAGCAGAGGATTTACTGAGTGATCCCTTGGTGGTCGAACGCTGCAACCCATGAGATGTTAGCCATGAGAGCATGAACGCCTTGCCTTCCTGTCCTGCATCTCCGCGACATCATTGTCGAATGCCATCAAATCTGATCGTGGGGCTCTGCGCCCATCTAGGGAACTCTTGATCTTTGCCCATCGACTCTCTAGCTCATTATTGACTTCAGCGTCCGCGGTGAGGGACACGTCCAAATAGTCTCGTTCTCATCCGGTGGAGTGGTCGCCATCGTCCGTTGCACTACCACCTCACTTGCATTGATCTTGCTGGCAGACTCAGGGTTTCGGTACCAACCGCTGGCAATCATAAGATGCTGTACGTTGCCTTGCGGAACAGTGAGGTACACGATGAAGTTTTTCTTCTCACCGGCGTAGAGATCCGGGACTTTTATGGTGCCGGACCCTTCATCGTAGTTGATGCAGTTGCTGTATTTGCCTGACTCGATGGATGATATAGTGACACCATCGAGAGTCTCTGCAGATTGAGCTGGACATCCATGGCAGTGACAGACATGAGACCCCCAAGGGACTGCGCAAATGCATCCTTGATCTTGTCTAGGTCCTCGTTGACAAAAGAGTAGACGGCCATGGTCCGGTCCGCAATGTAACACAAGATAGTAGGATCATGATCGGCACCCAAACAAAATGTTTCCACTGGAAATTCAGAGCTCACGTGCTCATACTGTACTCAATTGTCTTCGCCATCGGAGAGGAAGATGATGTGGCCTACATGGTTGCTTCTTTCCTCTGGTCCACGCCGCTGCAGGATCTGTACATAAAAGTGAATTAATTATTACGGCGAAAGTATTGAGATATGTGAACCTATGCTATGCGTATCAAACTCCTGCTTGTTCATGGTGCTGCAATAGAATGAGCCAGTAAGTATGTTGTTCAGTGTCGTTCCTCAGCTGCCTCTTTCATAGCCGCGCCCATATCGGTGCCTCCTTCCGGATGCAGCTTGAGGACCACATTCCTCACCATCTTCCGACTTTCATCAGACATGATGCTGAGCTCTGTGCATCGTTGTGGATGGTCGCTAAACGACACGACAGACAGTCGGTCGTACGACCTGAGGTTGTCGATTACGAACAGCATGGCCCATTTCATGCTCTCCAGCCGATGTCTTGCCATGCTTGCGCTAATGTCGAGCATGGCTACGAGGTCCAATCCTATGCATTCGTATCGCAGAGGCGCCGTCACACGCACTAACACTAGGAATCGGTGGTGCTCAATAGTAGATGGAATTGAATTGGTTCTAGCCATGGTTTCTAGCTTCAACTCGTCGCTACCAGTTGACTCCGAAGCTGGATTATCAACCTGTTACATTTGAGTAGAGAAGTCAGATGTAACTGATGCCTGCTGTGGGAAATTGGTATGTGCCATCAATGGTCTTACCTTTGTTTCCAACGAAATAGCCAGGTCAGTTTTGATAAAACTGTATTTAAGTTCCATTTCCTCAATCCTCTTCATTATATGATCTATATTTGCCCTCTTATGTGGGTTGGATTCGGTGCACACTATCCCTATCTCAGCGTAGATTCGCACAGGTTCCAATCGTACGTCTTCCTGCGATGTTCCGAATCTTGCAGTCCAGCTTTGAAGTACCTAATATAAAATATGGCAGTCATCAGCTCATTTATCAAAGAAATGGAAAGTGGAAAGCCAAAGTATGTAGCGGAAGACAACATTTATACAATATCAGTCGAGTTGCATTTTCCACAGTAATGTACTCTTAAATAAAAGCTCAAGTACAATGTGTATAAAATTAAATAACTTTGGCATTCAAGACTGCATAACAATCCTTCAATCAGAAAATCAGAGAATATCATTATAACAGTAAAAAGTCTGAAAACTGTATCGTTAATGGAGAAGATAATGGAATTCATGAGCTACTTTGGAAGGACACATTATACCAATTTAACCGGTTAGAACTATTAGGGTTGGATGATAATCCCTCCATCATAGTTTCTAAGGCGCAGGTTCATGAGACATGGTCTACCAAGTCATAATTCGATTGTAAATACTTTATCTAATACATTGCTAACAGATATAAAATCATTACCATATGAGAACATTGATGATACCACCTTTATATTACTACTCATATATTTTTAGTCAAAAAATCTAAATTTTAAATTCTAGAATACATACTGCATTACATTTGGCTTAAACAAATAGTTTTAGGGATAAGTACATGTACATAGCATGTGTTAAACCTTATGCTTGGTTTAATGAATAAAAATAAAATTATACAGATCATTAATTTCAAAAGGGAATGCTCTTACATTCTCAATGTCAGGAAACCCCTTCTGTCCTGTTAATATCTCTATTATTATAATACCAAGACTGTATACGTCTGACTTGAATGTAATTAGTCCACCATAGGATTCTGGTGCCATGTAACCTCTGCATGAAATTTTTTTTGTGGTCTGAGTAACTTAACGTCAAAATGAAAGCAATGCAATTATTACCTAACAAAAACAATTGTGCCTTAAATATCTTAGCTAGCTCCCAGTGATCCAAACACATTTGACGTCATAGCCCGGGTTTGATTTTCATCAAAGCACTTGGAGAGACCAAAATCAGCAATTTTTGGCACCATATTACCATCCAGCAGTATATTTGCTGGTTTGAGATCTGAATGAACAATTTTCTGCTGGTGAAGATAACACAAACCCTCACAAATTCCCTTGATTATCTGATAGCGTATTATCCATTCAAGTCCTTGGGATGCATCTGCAAAAGCGTTGATCTAATTATTTTAATGCTGCTTCATCCACGAACACAAAGGAGATTAGGAACTGCACGAGTGTTCAATACACACAATGCTGAGTACTAATGTCTATAATCGAAGCTTGGAACAAGCAGTCCTTGACCTTTTGATTCCTTACAGATGAGATGTAAAGAAACTTACCACTGATGTACTTATCAAGACTCCCTTCTGGCAGAAACTCAAAGCAGAGAAACCTTTGTCGTTTCTCTGCCATGACATTCTTCGTGCCTATTTTGCACACTTTACCTTGTGTATCAGAACAGTATCCCAGGAAGCGTACTATATTTTTATGCTGCACCCTCATCAGACTGTCAATCTCTTGGTGGAATTTCCTCTCATGCATGTCAAGCGTTTGGGTCAGCTTCTTCACAGCCACTATAACATTTTGAAGTAGCCCCTATAGTCACAGAATTCACTTGCATCATGAACATTTTAAATCAATCGTTATGAATTTCAGGGCGATTCAGAGTACAGATACCTTGTAAACCACGGCAAATCCACCAAAGCCAATTTCTCGATCATTAGAGAAATTATTTGTGATGGACTTGAGCAATGATAGAGGCATATATGTCTGCTCTACACTTTCATCAAATAGCATGCACTCCAAGAGGTTACGTGCAGTGTCTTCGGAGTCCATTTTTAGTCCACTAAAGGGCTATGACTGTACCAACTAAAAACAATAAGCTGAGCCAAGAGGATGGTGATATTAAGTGAACTGGAAAGATAAAATTACAAGATTGCAGCTGCAAAATGTGAAAAAGGATCTGCAGATCTGGTCTAATCTCTGGATGCGTGGACCAAACCATCTAACCTTTAAAACATGCTGAAAGCTGAAATAAATCTATCTGAGCCACGCGTTTCAAAATTAGATTGCTAAAAAATCAAGCCTAAATTATTCAAAGGTGAGGCATATAGACAACAAAGTTTGAAGAACCTACAGAGATGGAGAGCGAATTTCCACCTAAATTTGAATTGATTCGTCAACTGGGATATAAGATCAGGACACTAATCTGTATTCTGTACCAGAGCTTTTGTGATTTATACAAAATGCAAAGTGGAAAAGTATAATGCGATGAACCTTGTCCCGTTGACCTCCATAGACAACAGCGGAAGATTTAGAAATCAATACGGAGTAAGGTAATTAAGGTGGAGCCAATACATTTCATTGCATAATAAATTTGTCTGAAAACACTGGCATCGCCAGCTGCCAGGTTCCAAGCTAAAAGCAGTGCGTATGTAAAGCCTCCATGGATATGGAAGAAAACAGAAAAATCGACCACTAACCTGGAAGAAGAGGAGGCCTGCATGCAGCAACTCTAGCTTTGCAGCCTAAAATATATCAATGAATTCAGCTTCAGATGGTCACGAGATCTCTTCGTGGTAGATCTTGTTCCAGATGGCCATGAAATGCCAAAGGTGGTGCTCAAGGCGTGTACCTCTTCACCATGTGCGCCATCAACAGGATGTATGACGGTTTGACGCTTGGAGACATCTACAACTGCATAGAGAATATCATGTACCTGCCCAGGAACCAAGCTGCCCTCTTCATGCCCAAAATAGTGGATGAAGAGCTAGAACAGCCTCTTGTTCTGATTGATCTCTGCAGTTCCGCGCAAGAGAATTTGGCACAGCTGAAGATAAATATCCAGGATCTGCAAGTATTTGTGAAGAGAGGAGATAACGTGTCTGTTCAGCTTAAAGTTGAGACTTTTGTGTGGCGAAGAAGGCACAAAGACCTTTCAGGTGGACTAGCTAGCAACAAGACAACTTTTGAAGGCTGCCACCATTTTGAAGTCTCTCTACTTGAAACCAAATTGCATCATTTGCCAAAGATGACTGCCACCACTAATGCATGCAAATGGTCGAGCCGAAAATTTTTCGGCGAAATTTGGCCTAAATTTCCGGAATTTCGGTTTTACCGGTGGGGTCCGAAAAAACTTGATATCGGTCAAAAATTTTCAGGAGAATTTGAAGATGCGGCGGCGAACGGCCAAGCGCCTCGGTGGTGCGGCTAGTCGTGGCGGGGGGCGACCAGGTGCTGCGTGCGCGGCGAGCGGAAGGCGAGCTGCGGCGCGGGCGCAACGGGCGGGCGTGGCGTCGGGCGCCCAGGCTCGACGTGCTGGGCTGCCAGATGCGGCAGCGAGCGGGGCGTGGAGGGGCAGCTGTCGTGTCCGATTCGTCGACGTGCCCCGTGACGAGGCGGAGCTTCTTCTCGCGGCGGCCGCTGCCGCCGTGTGCCGGCTCGTCGTCGGAGTTATCGACGGAGCCAGGGTCGCGGCACGTGGAGGTGCAGCGCTGCGCGGCTGTGGCTGCCTCCTGCAGCATCTCGATGTGGAGGCTGGGCTTCTGGAGGTCTAGGAGAGAGAGAGGGCTCTTCTTCCCTTGCGCGACGGAGGCGCGGGCCCGGTGCTGCTTGCCGCCTTGCCCAGCAACCGCCTTCCTCGCCAGCGAGCTACCCCTACGCCACGCTTTTCCTTTTTCTATTTTTAATAAAAAAATTAGTGGTGCTGCATGTCTACGGAAAAAAAAATTGTGTCGTCCAATACCACAAGTAATATGAGCACTGATTAAGCTCAAAGCTATAAATAAAATTAGTCAAATAAAAAAGGTATTCACAAATTCATTGAAGTCCGTTTGAAATGTGAGATTATTCCTGTTCTTATGTTTTTTTCCGTAAATTAGACTGATTCATATATAACTCTTGCATTTCAAATGAGACCTTACCCCATGCTTGCTCATTCAAGGATCACTTAGACTCTGTTTGGCACATAAGAATTCTCGCTTTTCTCTATTTTTTTTTAAATTCTTATAAACTTTCTTCGTTTCAAAGAGTATGTTAGACCCTGTTTGAAACAAAGGAATTTTTTTCTTTTCTCTATTTTTTTGTAAAATTAAATTGATTTTTGTGAAATTTTTATAAAATTTATGTGAAATTTCTGCATTCCAAACAGAACCTTAGAGATGAGCATAACCTAAAGTATTTTTTCTTAAATTGATATCTCTAAAACATAGATCTATTTTAAAATAAGTTAAAAATATTGTTCTAACGATACTAGTTTAAGATGTTTTTATAGCCCATGGAAATCGACATATATACTAATTATCAAAAATTGCAATCGGTTGTAATGAACCGGTGGCATATGATGGTGCAGACAACGGAGGAAATGTCAGGCCTAACTGTTAGAAGAAAGTTGAGGATTGAATTAGGTGTTTTTTAAAGTAAATTTTTTGTGTTTTCTGGGTTTTTTTTGAAATTAAACTTATTTATATATGAAATTTCTGTGAAATTTTAGTGAAATTTCTGTGTTGGAAAGAGGACCTTAACGGAAGTTTTCGAACGTGAAGCCACCTGGTCACTCTACAAGTTCCTGAAGTTCCACGTGTGGGGTTTCATTTTCTTTTGCCTCGTGCGTACGATTTGCCTCAAACTGCTGATACACCACACGCTGTTGTGGTCACCCATTGAGGTCATGCCGCTGCCCAGCTAGGAATTGAATCCTTCGCCCACCTCGCGAAGAAGGCGCAGAAGCCATCGAAGAAGACGAGCGGCAACGCAGCTGCTGCTGCTGAAGGTTGCAGGCCTGTTAGGATAATGGCAGAAGCCGGCCAGAGAGACGGCTGTTTGTCTACTTGAAACCACGTCGCGGCTCTCGTCGAAGCAAATCGGCAGTCCCAACGTGGCAAGCAAATGGTCGCTTGTTTCCAGGAACTTTCAGAGCAGGAAGTGGTGTGCGACGAGCAGCTGCTGCGAGCACTTGAGCGCAGCATGGGAAATCTTGAAAATTGTGTGTTCAGGAGGTTGATGCAAACCTCAAACAAAGCATGGCAGATCCAAGTTAAGGATGCATTTAGATGGTGAATTCGTATTCAACTTCAGTTGGATACGTTACGGGTTAAAGATCATCTACACAGGGTTAAAGATCATCTAACACGGTCTCGAACATCAACGACTGTTAGTGCCGATCCTACAGGATGCAAGAGCCCGATAGCTTTGCCATTTGCCAACCCATTCCCCTGGAATACCACGGCGCCTTCATTTATCAGATCCCGAATATGCTGCTCCTGTTTTGGTGTCCGCACGTCAAAAACGCCAAAAACCGTGGGTGCCGGAGCTTCTGAACTGACCCAGGCCTGCCCACCATCGCCAGATCTGGCCTGATTGTCAACGTCGTTCACAGTGGATGGCGATGTTTGGCTGCCATTCGGATTGCTACGCTTAGAAACATGCTTTTCTTGAACCAGCGTGTCAATTTGCACAGTGTCTTGTTGGGCTTTACTTTTCCTCACAACCTGAAATGTATGATCTTGTCTCTTTTCACCGGTGGATCTGTATTGCTCCTAGCCTTCCTACGCTTGAACACTCCCCACAGATAGTGTTTCCCTTGGAACACTACAGGACAACAGCATATGTGAATGGAAATATGCTGATCAATAGAGGATATGTTGATCAATAGAGGAAGGCTGTCAAAACTCCAAATACAAACACTCCAGTGCAATAAAGCAAAAAAAATAAAAATTAAGTGGATAGTGAAAGCAATCATATACATGTGATACAATGCTAATGTCAGTGCAATTTTACTATTCATGGTTGGGAATGCAAACAAGATGGAGTGTTTATACTGGAATCTAAAACATGATACTTACGTTGAGACTGCTCCGGTAGAACAGATGAGAAGATCAGCAGCTTAGCGAAGTCAACAACATATTTTAGAACTATGCTATGATCAGTGACATTCTGCACAAGTCGATCCAGGTCTTTATTTGGCCTAGAGAAGCATAAAGACCAATAAATCAAAATATCATATGCCTGAAAAGAAAAAAAAAACATACAAATTATAGATCAACAAACCTCATATTGTGTGAAAAGAAATACAAGCGAATGCTTTCAGCATTAAGTTCTGATTCCTCCAATCTGCTTGGATAGGCTTTCGCCTTTGGGTACTTCATAACTTTCATCACTGGTGGTAGTGATCTTGATAACTCCTGCACCTCTTTGGATGCTTTATTTGATAGGTGTGCAGCCAATGACACATAATCCTGGTCAATCTTCATGATTCCACTACCAACAAAAAAGGTGAAAATATCAGCGCTGCAGACAGAAAAACATTGAGGGAATTTTTATAAGGAAATGAGGGTATCTAAACATACGTCCAGTATGGTTTATCAATGGGTCGTGTGGATATAGTAGGTGTTGAAATGACTGACATGCTTGAAACACTACTGTCCCATGCTACAACATGCTGTGATGCTAATTGTGCAGTACTATTCAGAGCGCACCCAGAGTTTGCATCCCCTAACACTGCATTTTCATCACCATTGCCCTTTATGCTTTTCTGCTTCTTTGTCTGCATATATTTTTTCACAACTTGATTTTTCGAAGTGCCTGGTAGTAATGCTTCAGCATAATTTTCCAGATATACCGACTGGTTCGTCACACCATTTTCCACATGTATCCTATGCTTCTTCAATTGTCCATCATCCTCAAAGGATTGGTTCAAATCTTCAACCTGCAGTGCTTCTTCATCTTTCTCTTTGTTATATCGTAAAACAAGTCCTTTCCTTTTCTTTAGCACGCCATTCCCAAAAGTTTGAGCAGCATTAGAACATCCTGGTTTTGCATCATTGACATATTGTACATCCTTTCCATTTGACATACTGTCAGCACGAACTGAAATCTTCCGTACATCATCTTGAAGGCTACTTACTTGCTGGTTCCCCATCAATGCTGATTTTGGATCAGAGCTTTCTTGTATGCTCCATGAGTTACATCTGTCATTCCAATCACCGCAATGAAATTCACCCCTCGAGATCTTTTGACGTGAACTTAACATGTATTGCCCTTTCTCCCTATTGTGTGTGGTGCCCAACAAATGATTATCTGATATATTTACTTCAACTGAATTTGAAACCAAGCAGCCTTCTGCCGCAGAGAGGCTTGATCTCTTGTGATCATCAAACATAGGGGCTATAAATTCCTTGTCTAACACATATTTTGTCCTATCGAGATCATCCTTCTCAACGGTCGAGGCACCTTGTCCATTTGAGGAACATGGTTGCTCGGTAGCTTTTGACAATGGCCTCATGTCCATGAACACCTTGGAAGGGTTCAAGTGACCATTCTCAATATTTTGATCTGATTGTTGCACTGGCTGTGAGTTTGATGGAAACTTTAATCCTTGGATACTATCATCAAATGGGGGAAGCACCGCCAGAGGCTCAGGTTGCTGCCAACTTTCCAATAAAGGACCAGAACCATCCACGTTCTCCTCACTTGGCATTTCAGGACTAAAACCATCGTTAACAGAGGGATGAAATCCCTCATCATCATTGCTAGATCCTTGACGAATGGAACCCGCAACATACATCGACGAAAAACCGCGGCTGCCTCTTTGCCTTGAAAGGTCCAGCCATTCTATGGAGTTCAAAGTAGGTTCAAAACTGCCCATTGCATTTTCAAGAACAATATTTTCTTTACTCTGTAAGGCAGGGTCCAGAGCTGAATGATCTGAACCATCTAATTTAACTACCTCTAAAGGTTGAGGTTGCTCCACACATTCCACTGTGTGACTAGAACCATCTGCTTGCTCCACACTTGACAATATGGGACCAGAATTGTCGGAAATACGTAGATGGCATCTCTCAAAATCATTGATTGAGTGAAATGTGTCGGCTTTTGTTCCTTGAGGAAAGAGCTCTTCGACTTGTTTTGGTGGAAAACTGAGTTCTTTTTCATCTGCTAGGACCAGCACCTCCATAGAGTTCATAGTAGGTTCAAAACAAGCCACTGCCTTTTCAACATTCGTATCTTCTTTAATTTCTGAAGTTGAGATGTAAGCTGGATGATTTGGACCATGAACACATTTGAAGGAATTAAGCAAGCGTCCGTTCATACCTTCAGCTTCTTTCTCGACATTATTGTGCTTTGACAATTTCCCGATTAATATTTCAGATGAGTTGAGTGTACCTCCATTCAGAAAATGCTTACTAGTATATCTTTTTCGCGATCTATATCTACACTGCCCCCATGGCTGCCATACCTTTGTCACCTCCACTCTATTCACATCTGATCTGATGGTAATAGATGGATCCAGCTGAATATGATCTTGTTGTTTTTGATTATAAAAGACATTTACCGATTCCATGAGTTCATTGTTTTTTGGTAGGCAGTCATCGCATGAAAACTCTAAGGGTCCATATCTTTTGCCCGATCTATATCTACGTTGCCCCCATGGCTGCCATACCTTTGTCACCTCCACTCTATTCACATCTGATCTGATAGGAATAGATGGATCCAGCTGAATATGATCTTGTTGTTTTTGGTTATAGAAGACATTTACCGATTCCATGAGTTCATTGTTTTTTGGTAGGCAGTCATTGCACGAAAACTCTAAGGGTCCATCAAAAACTATCGTATCCATACAATATCTACAAAACCACATAAACCATGCTCAATAAGGATAGATCTTCTATCCTGGAATTCATAGCGCTAAACAATTAACAAAGAGAATAAATGGATGAGTGCCAGGTTTGAAAGAATATGTGGGAGGTGACATAGGTGGTTTTGAGCTCTCTTCTGTTTCCAAATGTGCATCATTTTAATTTAAAAGTACTCACTCCGTTCACTTTTTAATTGTCATTCTAGCTTTGGGTGCAGAAATTAAGAAAAAGTATTGGGAAGAGAGAGTGTATCGAAAAGTGAGAAAGTGTATTGGGAAGTGAGAAAGGTGTGTTGGGAAGAGAGAGAGTGTATTGGGAATTGGGAATGACAAGTATTTGGGAACAAAATTTGGATGCAAGAATGACAATTAAAAGTGAACAGAGGGAGTAATAGATAGTCGAGGTTTTTAAGTTTCATTAGAACCTTGCTTGAAGTATTTGAAGATGAAGGGACTAAAATTAAAAAAAAAAAGGTTACTTGATCTATTTCTCAATCATTCCTTGTACACATTTGCTTTGTGAACCGAATGGGCCATTTGCTTTGTGAGCATACAAACTTTTAGTGGTTTAAGGACAAGTGTCCTAACATGTTAATAGTTTTCACACCTTGCTCAAGCGAGTGACCTAGTTGACACTGTGCATGAGAGACAATGGATGGTAAGATGATATCCAAGGATGGTATCCAAGAAAGACCCTTTCAGTACTTAGTATTGATGTTCTAGAAGTATGAAGATACTGATGAGGATGTTAGTGACAAAATTAAAGCCAGATGGTTGAAGTGGCCAAAAGCTTTTGGCGTCCCATGTGACAATACAGTGCCATAAAACCTAAAAGGAAAATTCCATAGGATTGCTATCCAGTTTGTCATATGGAGCAAAATGTTGGTCTACTAATAGGAGACATGTCCAACAACTAAATGGAGCAGAAATGCGTATGTTGAGATGGATTTGTGCCTTTGTGATCACACAAGAAGAAATCGTCCAAAAAGATGACATGAGAGATTAAGGGCAGCACCTATTGATAAGAAGCTTCTGCAGCACCCGTTGAAATGTTCAGATATAATCCAACAGAGGCCGCAGGAGGCACCATTTCGTGGCGGGATGATATGATAGCCTAATAATGTGAAGAGATATTTGAAGGATTGGAATATTGCAAAGAGCTAGCCTCAGATATTAGATTGTGGAGGATAACACTCCACCCGTCATAACCTTGATTTCGATTTCCACCTCCTTTTCCTTTTCTTTTTGGTTCTCTTTTGCTCTCTTTTCTTATCCTTTCTTTCTATCCTTCTTTTGTTTTTCTTATTTTTGTGCTTTGATTCTTGGAGGTTTCATCTCTTGCCTACCCCAACTAAAATGTTTTTTTTTTGTTGTAGTTTATCAGTATGTGTGCACGAACTAATTGTTTCCATAAAAGCAGCCATTGTAGTACAAATCACACAATAATATAAACATGACAACACCTAAAACAATATGGCTAGTGGAAAATTAGAGGACAAGAAGAAGTTACCTATGCCTAGTGGAATCCTTGCAGTTGTTGCATTGTACAAGAAGATGTTTGAAGCCAACAACACCACATACTTCACATACAACATCCTGTAGAAGCCAAAGATGTAAATGTTGGTCACTTTAAATGTTAGAATATAAAATAACACATGGCACAAATAAGCACATCCAAATATGGATTTATGTTTTTACAGCTTGTAAGGCCTTCCTTGGTAGTGTTTCTCACATTTTTTTTTTTAAAAAAAGGAGGCTTCTCTCATTTTCTTTAGATGAAACAGTAGTATAAACAAAATTCTCCACCGGGTTATAGTGAAGCCCTACCAAACCGATTGGGAAAAGTTATTTTCCTTTTTTTAGGAAAAGCCAGAGAGTGAAGCCACAAGCTACAAAAGGGTGGCTTTACCAGCTCTCTCATCCAACGTGGCACATCTATGGAGATTGCCCACATTATCCACTCCTAACAAACAGGAGAAGACAATCTAAAAAACTTTTTCGGAATAAGCCAGAGCCAAAATTAGAAAAGCTACTTTTCCAGAGAGCCAGTGCCAATGCTCTACCAAAGGGCCCCAATTCCAAACAAGCCCCCACTCTACAATGTCACATACAACCAGAGCACCTCTGGTTCATCACCTCCCCATTCCCGATGGCAACGGGTACATATCTATCAGGTATTACCTGTACCCATTTAGCTATCGGGTGAAAGTTATCTCCCATACCCATACCCACATGAAGTTTCATGGGTCTCGAGTACCATTAAGGATATGACTTAAATTATACTCCCTCTAGAGCCATTATTCTTGACATATTGGATATGACTTGATTCAAACATTGGAAATATAAATTACAAATAATTTTAAAATGGTTAAGTTAAAAATGTGAAAACTATATAAATGGTTGAACGAGAATGTCCAAAAGGCTATCAAAGAGAAGAAAAAGTGCTTTAAGCGGGTACACCTTGATAGGAGCGCGATCAACATAGAGCACTATAAAATAGCAAAAAAAATAGCAAAGCGAGCGATGAGTGAGGCAAGAGGTCAGATGTTTGATGCCTTGCACCATCGACTAGACACAAAAGAAGGGGATAAAGACATCTATAAGATAGCTAAAAGCCGAGAGAAGAAAACTAAGGATCTCACCCAAGTTAAATGCATAAAGGATGAAGCAGAGCGTCTGTTAGTAAATGCTAAAGAGATCAAAGATAGATGGAGGGAGTATTTCGCTAAACTCTTGAACGAAGATAGTGGGAGCTCATCCATTGAGTTGAACATCTCTTCTGATAACCTAAATAGACACTTTGTGAGAAGAATTCAGGACTTCGAGTTAAAAGAGGATTTGAAAAAGATGAAAGTAGGTAAAGCGTTGAGTCCGGATAGGATTTCCATTGAAGTGTGGAGATGTTTTGGAGATGTAGCAATAGTTTGGCTCACCAAGTTGTTCAATCTCATCTTCCGATCAAACAAAATGCCTGACAAGTGAAGGCGGAGTACTTTAGTACCGATCTTTAAGAACAAGGAGATGTGCAAAGTTGTACTAACAATCGAGGGATCAAGTTAATGAGTCACACAATGAAGCTATGGAGAGGGTTATTGAGCATCGTCTGCGTTGATCAACGAGAGTCACCCAAAATCAATTTGGTTTCATGTCCGAGAGATCTACTATGAAGGCAATTTTTTTAATAAAGCAACTGATGGAGAGATACAGAGAACAGAAGAAAGATCTGCATGTGATCTTCATTGACCTAGAGAAGGTTTACGATAAAGTGTCTAGGAACGAACGTTATATGATGGACATTGGAAAGGCATAAAGTCTCAACAAAGTATATTAACCTTATTAAGGATATGTACAAGGATGTGGTGACAAGTTTTCGAACAAGTGATAAAAACACTGATGAGTTTTCAATTAATATAGAACTGCACCAGAGGTCGACTCTGAGCCTTTATCTTTTTACTTTGGTGATGGATGAGATTACACGAGACTTATATAGGAACATTTTTTGATGTATGCTCTTTACGGATGATGTGATGCTAGTGGATGAGAGCAGGACAGGGGTGAGATGTTAGACTTGATGGTCAGGTGGTACCCAAGGACACTTTTCGCTATTTGGGTTCAATGTTGCAAAAAAATGAGATATTGATGAGGATGTAAGTTATAGAATTAAAACCGAATGGTTGAAGCGACTCAAGCTTCTAGAGTGCTATGTGATAGTGGAGTGCCTCAAAAACTCAAGAGTAAATTCTATAGGATTGCAATTCGTCCTGCCATGTTACATGGAGCAGAGTGTTGGTCTATGAAAAAGCGACATGTCCAACGACTACACGTAGCCGAAATGCGTATGTTGAGATGGATGTGTGGCCACACGAGGAGAGATCGTGTCCGGAACGATGACATACGAGATTAGAAGTGGTACCAGTTGAAGAGAAACTTGTGCAGCATCGTTTGAAGTGATTCGAACATATTCAACGAAGGCCACAGGGCACCGGTTCGTAACGGGATGGTAAGTTGGCCAAACGATGTGAAGAGAGGCAAAAGTAGACCAAATTTGACTTGTGAAGAGTCTGTAAAGAGAGATCTAAAAGATTAGAATATCGCCAAGGAGTTAGCTTTGGATAGGAGTTCGTGGAGGCTAGCAATTCACGTGCCTGATTCTTATTGCCGATTGTTGCTCCTTTTTAGTCGTCTCTCGAGGTTTCATATCTAGTCTACCCTAACTTGCTTGAGACTAAATGCTTTGTTGTTGTTTAAAAATTCTTTCATAAAAGTATCCATAGGTTACTTCTAAATAAAAACTTATAGAAAAATATAGAAGTCAAAATTGCATTTTGGAGATCGTGTCATTGTCCAAAACGTCAAGAAATATGGGACCGAAGGGAGTAGTTAGTTGCTTTATACATATATTATATATAATTACCATAAATAATCAATTTATCGAAGCATAATAAGTTAAACTAATATTTTTGTATCTATACACACTAAGTTCATGGATATAAAAACTCCCCATACCCATCCCCTAATGCAATAATTACCCACATGCTAATGGTTGATCGGTCCGTTGCCATCTCTATACCCTCAGCAGGTAGCTAAATCCACCATCCATTATCAAATAATAATGCCTCCATTCTAAGACTCTCGTTTTTCAGCTTTTTAGACTGGCTTTTTTTAGCTGAAAAGCCAAACAGACAGAGTTTTGAAATGCTGTTTTTGAAAAACTGAAAAGATAAATTTTGAGAAAATAAACTAAAAGTTGAAATATCTCACTCAAAACTGGTTTTTTAGTTTTTGATTGATAGAGAAATCAATATATATTGAAAAAGAAATAGTCACTACTGTAACAACTACTTTTTTTAACTAGCCATTACCATTAGTTAGGCTCTGTTTGTTTCCACTAGAGATTTTGAGATTCTGCTCCTAGTAGTGCTAGTGAAAACAAACAGTTCAGATTTTGCTCCAGATTTCACTAGCTGCACCCTTCAAAATCCACAATCTCACAATCTACTCTCTCGTAACTTTTGCCACATTTTGTCTCATACCGTATAAAATCTCTAGTCCAAAAAATCTCACAATGTACTTATTTGTTTCAGCGTTTGTGTAACAACTTTTCACAATTTAGCCTTTATATAAATTTTCACAGCCCCTTAGCTTACCTAAAAGCTCAGAAGATCCAGCCTAAACAAACAGGACCTAAAATAATTTGAACTACGAGGAAGTATGCAGTATGCACCAACCCCAATGCCTAAGGAAGATCGGACAAATGAGGTGCCTTGGATGGAAGAGAAAAGGAGGATCATGCAACAGTGTAATCCAGTCAGATTCCCCTCATTGGTGAACAAATTTTCACCTTTCCCTTTTCTATGGAGAGTAAACGCCTGCTTCTCATCTCAAACACCGAAACGGCAGCGAGATTTTGCCCTCACACAGAGTTCGTCCTATTGATCTCAAACACCAAAACGGCAAGGGAAACTAACCACATACTAGGAAACAGAAAGAAATGCTCCGCACGAAGAGACGAGAAGGGAAGGAAAGGAAAAGAAAGGATCCGTACCATTGCGCCGCAACTCCAGAAGCTACTCCAAGTCTAAACACCGCGATGTCGCACCCCTGATCCTGAAGCAGGCCGGAAGGAATACAGGACGCCCTACCGAAACCTTGCGCCCTTCTCAGCTGGAACTGGAAGCCTGGAACAAGTGAACAGGGCGCCGCCGCTGCTGCTGCGTGAGGTCGCGCTTCAGGAGAGAGGGGAAGGGGAGGCGGGGCGGGGGGCTGGGGAGGTTGGGAAGGCAAGCAACCTCTGGCAGGGCACGTCGCGCCCATGCCCTGACATTGCCGCGCCACGTTTCGCCGCCGATGAATGGTGGGGCCGACGTCGTGTCAACTGCCATAATGCTCCCTCCTAATTTCATACATTTGTTTGTTTCGATAGTTACTCTTCAAAATACTTATAGATTTTTTTATAATATTATAAATATTTTGATTTATTATTTTAAAAATAAAAAATTTATATTTTAATATATTTAAATGCTAATATTATTTCAGCTTTCGATGAAAATTCTGAAAATTTTCATATGATAAATTTAGAGCAGGGGAAATTAAAAAATCATGTTGTATTTTAAGTTCACTTTTTAAATTTTTCAAAATTGGTTCATTGTTAAACTTCGTGTGACAGGGCTCTGTCTCTTTAAAAATAGCTTTGTCTTTGATTTCTTTGAAAAAGAGGTTTCTTTTTTACTTTTGCTTTTTAAAAACTGTGGTAGAGAGATTTTTTTATACGATCTCCTATTTTATTGGAATAAATAATATAGAAAATGCCACGTAGATCAATCAGCCACCAAGAAGTCACCTTTTTATGTCTTATATCTTAAAAGAAATATTCTCTGCAACTAGTCCGCATTGCATCGTTATGTAACCTCAACCGCGATTGTTTTCGGTTTGCAGAGAAACTGACCGATTATCCTTTTAGCTACAGTACTTGATTTCAGTTTTTACCAAAATAAGGGACCATCTAGTGTAACTGGGCGGAATTAATTTTACCGATTTTTATAAAAATCAACTTGTTTTCACCGGTTTTTCAGATCCTAGTGAGGAATGAGGAAGAGAGGGACAAGTTCAGCATGGCTCTGTGAGTACAGAGAACTTAACATGCAACTCGGATTTAAAAAAGTGAACTAATTTTACAAAGCCTAAGAAAAACATTTTCAGAATTGGAGTCTTAAAACCGAAGCTCTTTTACAATTGGCTAAAGGACCGTTTAGATACTTTTATTTTAGAGAAATTAAAACTACATAAGGAATTAAGCTATTTAGCTTAAAATTTGAGATTTCGCAACTTTTTTAAGCTCACAAATAAGTATATCTCGAATTCATAGGGTGAGAGATAAAAATGAATTCTATAAATTATTATGCTACAATTCTATTCTTCAGCTTATAACACTCTTTAACTCACTTTTCTACAATAAAAATACAACATATAAGTATGTTTCTTGTATGCTTAACAATAAATATACAAATATATTTTATATATAACTATATTAACTTAATTAATCTATGTTTAAATTGTTCCAAGGATCTCCCCTAAGAGTAAATCAAAAGCCTCCTCAAACGGCGATATCATGCCTAGAGGGCAATTTCAAACAATATCGCGAGAGGCTATAATGTTCATGTATTTCATTATTGTACACAAAGTACTCTACTTCTTCATCTTTCATTAATTTTCATGTACAACTACTAAAACAAAGCCACAAAAAAAAACTACTAATAAGACATTTTTTTCGCCATCATCATCAGATTAAAAAAACAAGATGACCCATAAGCAGCAAGCCATGTTGAACGGGCGCTGTTTTACAATTGCCTAAGAGTAAATCAAAGATGAAAAAACTACTTTTCATCTTTCACAAGATTGACATTAGTTTACCATTTGCTGATGCAGTTTTATGTACCACCTGAATCATCTGACCAATTGGAACGCAAGGTTTCCAACTGCGAACTGTTTTGAGCAGGAACCCGTCTATCAGCTTCGCTATAGTACGGGCACTGGAAGGAGGCATTTCAAGCTCCTGAATCATCTCAGTGGACACCGAAAGACTGGTGTCGTTCTCCAGGTCAAATTGGAACTTAATGCCCTTACACTTACCTACAGGGGAACAAAATAAAACGATAATTTTTTATCAGTAATTGGTAGGAAAACAGTCACTCAGTTGATTCAATGGAAGAAAGATCAAAGCTGGTGCTATGACTACCATTTGGATCGGGAAGTCTTAACAGCAATGAGACGGGATTAGTGACACTCATATTTCCTTCCAGCACAAGTTCACCCATACGAAGCACCAGGCTGCAAGATTCCTTCTCGCCATTGGCAGCGCCATTTGGTAACATGGAAATAAAAATCGGCGTCGCGTCAAAATCCAGATCCAAATTTTGTGGGAATGGCACCGGTATGGGCACTGAACTAGATCTAGAGCTTTTCTCATTGACGTCATCATCTCGCTGGAGAAAAGAGCTGCTCAAGAGCTCACTTGCTGGCAGTCTATCAGCTGCTGAAGCCAGACAGCTCTCTATGAAACTTCTTACTTCTGCGTCTTTGACCTTCGAGAGGGCAGCGGGTTTTATACCCTGTAAACTTACAAAACTTATAACAACATTTGTAAAAAAGAAATACAGAACATAATTGAATAGGTGAGAATCTTCTGCTATATGAAAGTTTGCTTACCTCAGAAATATTCTTGTATACCTGAACAAAACCTTGGCATTCACCGTACGGGCACTCACCAGTCACCAATTCAAGCATGCACATCCCAAATGAGTAGATATCCACAAGCTCGTTGTAGTTTTCACCGAATAGCTCTGGAGCCATGAATTCCAGGGTCCCTGTATTTGAGAGAAAGTGTTATTTCTAACTGCACCTTATTATATGCAAACAAAACCTACTATGAAATATAATAAACTGAAGTTGTGCCAATCCTTCACAGTGAACACATGCAGACATATTGAGTTTCGCTTGTGAATATTTTAACTCTGGAACTTATAAGAAACTGCAGTCGTACCTTGAATGCTCTGCGTTTTTCTCTGCTGCATGACCATTGCCAAACCGAAGTCTCCAATCTTCACTTTTCCATGGTTCCCATTGATGAAAATATTGTCACACTTCAGGTCCCTATGTATGATGGGTGGCTTCTGGCCGTGTAGATAGGCCAGCCCTGTCAATATCTGTTTCGCCCATCGCCTCATTGCTTTCATGTCAACTTTCTTGTGCTTCGTACGGTACCTAATCATCATAAACTTGATTTAGGATATTGGAAACCAAGACTGCCATAATCTTATTCAAGTTAATTTCGTCTAAACATTGATACTTAACTACACGTTGTCCATGTCACAAAAGATAAATAAACTAGAAAAAACAAATGAACATATGGGACTGTATACTTACTCCCTCAAGTTGCCAGAGGTGAACAGCTCGGTGACGATGTTGACTGTCCTCTTCCCCTTGTCAATCCACGAGGTGTAGAGCTTGAGGATGTGCTTGTGCTGGAGCGACCTCAGCAGCTGGATCTCCGTCTTGAGACGTTGCAGCTCCTTCGGAGATACCATGATCCGGTCGGTGATCTCCACTTTGGCCCACGCCACCTCGATACCGTCCACCGAATCGAAGCCTTTGTAGCTGCACAAAATCGATCACGTTAAAGCGAAATCAAAAGGTTTCTCTCTCGCAGGTTCATCAGTACTACGTACGTATAATTGGCACTTTGTCAGCACAAAGGTAGAAAGCAGAAAACTTTTAAAACTACAGAAATTCCTTTCTGATATCAGACTGTGAAAGGTCGTCGAGCCCGGAAATACTATCCACTGTAAAGAGATTTTGTTTTTCTAATCTAATCCGATCAAAGATACATAAAGCCCCTGAAAATCTCTAGGGAAAAAACATATGAGAGAGGTGATAGATGGATACACTTTCTTGAAGGCCCCTGATCCGAGAAGCTCCTTGTACTGCAATGCAAGCACAACAATCAATATAACAGATCAGGGGAAAAAACCGAAAGAAATCTTTTGTTTTCATGCACAATTCGCTACACGAAAGTCAAACAGATGAACTGGTAATGCCGCCGCTGATGATCACGGAGAAGAGCGGGAGTACATCTGCTCGTCGATCGATAGTGAATGAACCCGACATGAACACGCGGCGGCGGGCCGGCGGCTGTGTCTCGCGCGCGCGCACGAACGTACCCGGAAATAGCGGCCGGTGGGGTCGACCTCCTCGGCGTCGGGGTCGTACTCGTCCTCGTCGGGCGGTTCCGGCTGCTCGCCGGCGGCCAACCCCGGATCCGAAGCCATCGCGCCGGCGCGGCTGCTCCGTCTCTTCGCTGCGCGCGCGTGACGAGACACGAGAGTCGTCGACTCGAGCCGACGATTGGAAACAGGAACGCCCTAGCGGATTGGTCTATCGAGCCGTTAAATTTTCGTCGGCGCGAGCCAGGATTTCAAGGGATAGGATCGTGGGATGCTTATATCAGCGGGGCCGGAGAGATTCTAGCAGTGGACTATAACGCCCCGATCGGAAGGAAGGAATGAAAAATGCAGGAATGAGAAAAAGTAGGAATAGAAAAAGTTGAAAAAGACAAAAAATTAAAAATAGAGAAATGAAAAAATTAAGGTGTTTGGAATGTATGAATAGAAACACATGAATAAAAATTTAAGTGTAACTTAAATACGGAGTACATTGTTATAAATTATATTATCATTATTCATAACACATAAATTAAGAGTGCTTTTTTTAAAAGTTTAGTCTACAGTGTTTTGGAATTCTTTTAAAGTGGTTAATTTTCGAAAATTTAAAAATTTTCTTTAAGTTTCCAAAATTTTTAAAAGTTGTTCGGTTAAATTTGTCTCGACAAGCTCTTCGGTTAGGTGTCATTTGAGTTATGCCTAAAAATTTTCTAAAGTTGTTCCGTCAGTTCTCAAAGTTTCTAAGTTGTTCTTTAGTTTCAAAATTAATCTTTGAAAATTTAAAGGAGTTCCTCAAGTTTTCAAAGATTCCCAAATTGTTCCATTACTCGATAAGTTCTTCGCGTAGGTAACCATCAAATTATTTTCAAAATTTTCTATAGCTATTCTATTAGTTTTCAAAATTTTCTTCCCATATTTTTATTATTAACACAAGATATAATGGTTTTTCCCAGTCGCACGCCGCCCTCTGCACCCGTTTTGCCTTCTCGGACTTCGTGAAGGAAAATTTCCTTTGAGTTGCGGTGGATTTTCTGGTTCCTCCAAAACGCGTGTTCTTACTATCCTTATCCTTTCCGAAGGAAAGGAATCGTTGATTCCTCCGTTGCAAACGATCTCCTGCCTTCCGTTCGAGAGGAATGGATTCCTTCAAATTTTCCTACGGACTCCCTCCGTTCCAAACGCAGCCATGGTTTCTTAAATGCGAGATTTTTTTTCTTACATTTTTTCTGAAATTAAACTGATTTTGTAAAATTTTTGTGAGATTTTTGTGCAATTTTTGCATTCCAATGCAGGCCTAAGATCCTAAAGTCTATATTGTGGTGAAGCAAATTCCAATCCTTTCACCAAATTTCGGATAAAATCGCACAACAGCCGGCATCCCTTAATTCAATCTCTTTTATCTTTGGTATATAAGCATTTCTACGTTTGGTCAAAGTTAAAATACTTTAGCTTTGATCATTAATACTAAAGAATTGATGATATTTTATCTTATATAAATTACATTATTAGATTTATCATGAAGTAAACTTTCATAATATGTAATTTTTTATACTAATTTTTTTTTATTCTATATATACTCTGTCAAAATTAAAAAAAATTTAACTTTAATTAAACTCAAAAATACTTTCGTATCACAGAAATAGTACCGTGAGAACCCACATATAAGTTCAGGAGTTTTTTATACCCACATTCAAGTGCCGGTCCTATAGTTTAACTAACCGAACCGGTCAAAAACTACTATAAATCTAAAATTTAAAAATTGATAATATTTGATTAAAATTTGGGTGAAATTGTTCGACTTCCAGATTTCACCGGTCTCATCAAATTTGATTTTGAACCCTAGAGTTTCATCGAATTATCAACTGATTTTTTAATGTTAGAATTTTTTAAATTATAAAATTTACCAAAACCAACTTACTTTTAACATGGTAATTTTACCCATCACTTAATACTGTCAGTGCCCTACACTAATGAAAGAGTAAAAAAAGAAAAATTAAATTGGACTCTATAGAAAAATTCAAAATAAAAATAACAAAAAAGCAGTGACTTTTTTAAAGCTAATAAAGAAGTTCTCTCGATCAAATTACCATGTCACCCATGCCTTTCTACTGCCGTGCACCGGTAAAGCAAAGCTTTTCAGCTTCACCATTGTCTAGGAGATCGGACAGTCATTGATAGTCATTGGATCATGCTCATCTATAGTTTAGTAGTTTCAATAAGATTTTTTTTTTAAAATAGAACCTCTCTGTCAGTGCGAGAAACAGTCGTCTAATGGCACTTCCCATTAACCCCGTGCACGGGCCGCACGGACCAGGTGGAATCCGGCAGTGCAAGTCACCTCCCGGTCCACGTGCTCTGTTCACAGAATCCATACACCCGGTCCAGCCCCCGTGGCACGCACCGTCACTCACAAGAGCAACCACCTGAGTTCAACGGCCGCTAGGATGGGCCTCTGCTCCGTGCACCCACCGCACCAAACCCCTTGCATAGGGTCCTTCCGTTCTCGCTTGACGACTTACAAAATCTGCGCGACAATTGCTAGTTTTTTCTTATATGTTTTTGTTGTATATCTTTAGTTAAAACAATATATTTTAAATTTATTATTTAATATATAGAAATATAGTTGTTTTGACATGCATGATAAAGTTCCATAACACATATACTCCGATCTCAAAAAGAAGTTATCGATATGGTCTTCAAAACATAAGTGTGACCCTTATTATCTATAAAATATTTAATAAAAAGTAACAGCGGTATACTTTTAAGAAAGTATTTTTAAAACAAATTATTTCTAACTTTGTAACTTAATAAATTTAAAATTATTTCTAATTTATATTGATGATTAAAATATTACATCCAAAGCTATTTTTTTAACCGGAGTTGTAAGCAAGAAAAAAATTGAATCTTAGTTCTCATAGTAATCAAAGAGCATTTTTAATAGATAAAACAATTTAAATTATCTAAATATACATTTTCATAACATATAAAAGTTTTTAATTGTAGCATATACTTATAAGACATAAAAGTAAAATAAATTTATAAAAACTTCTCTCATATCTTTTGAAATAGTTATATTGAATCTATAGCACAGTAATCAAGGAGCATTTTTAAGAGATAAAATAATTTAAGGTACTTAAATATACATTTTTATAACATATAAAAGTCTTTAATTGTAGCACATACCTACAAAATATAAAAGTAGAATAAATTTATAAAAACTTCTCTTATATCGACACGGTCGTTCATGCCTGCTCCCGTCGAGTAGGAGCACACTTCTACTTTGACAAGTGAAAAGATTTTTTTCTTTTTCTTAATATCTATTTTTTTTCTTCTTCTTAATATTTGCTGTTATATTTTAATTCGACGGTTAATATTTTTTAGGGTGACATGGTGCAATGAGCTATCAAAGAACGCTTGCGCTTTAATATATTGCAACGGCACGGCTGTTCATGCTTGCTTCCGTCGAGTAAAAGCACGCTCTTACGTTGACCGAGAAAGAATTTTTTTCTTTTTTTTAATATCTATTTTTTCTCCTTTTTAATATCCACCGTTAGATTTTAATCTGACGGTTAATATTTTTTATAGTAACGTAGCTCAACGAGGATTGAGAGAACCTATAGCATTTGCGTTTTAATATATTACGACACGGCTGTTCATGTCTACTCCCAACGAGTAGAATCACGTTTATACGTTAATCGAGAAAATAATTTTTTTAATATCTATTTTTTTTTTTAATATTCACCGTTAAATTTTAATTCGACGGTTAATATACGCAACGAAGAAGGCACAACGTTTATATATAAAGATTCGAGCGGGTCCGCAGCGTCTCGTGCACCGAGTCTACGTACATGCGAGCCGCAGCATCCACCGAACCTGCTGCCCTTGTACTAGCTCCCCGCCCGGCCTCCGCTCCGCTCCGGCCCCGTCGAGCAACCCCCGCCCGACAAGCGGACGCTGCCTGACCCGCGGGAGTTTACGCGCCGTTGATCTCACCTCGATGGACCCGCGGTTCCCGCCGCCGCGCGGGCACCACCGGCGAGCGCACTCGGAGACGTTCATCCACCTGCCCGACGCCGACCTGCTGCTGGACCCGGACGGGGACTTCTCCTTCTCGGACCTCGACTTCCCCTCGCTCTCCGACGACTCCCCCGCGGCCTCCGACCCCACGCCTCCCCCTCCTCCTCCGCCGTCGTCGCAGACGTCGCAGTCTGTGCCGCCGCCGCAGCAGCAGAAGCAGGTGTCGTCCGCCGCGCCGCCGCGGCACCCTGGCGGCGGTGGTGGAGCGCACGCGGGGAGCCTCTCCTTCGACGCGGCCTTCTTCGACGGCCTCTCGCTGCAGCAGGGAGGAGGAGGAGGGGGAGCAGCGGGGAGCGGTGGCGCCGCGGGGCATAAGCGGAGCGGGTCTGTGGAGGGTCCGAGCTCGCCGTTCGAGGGCGATTCCGCGTTTTCAAGCGTGGTGCCGGACTACGCCAAGAAGGCGGTGCCCGCCGAGAGGCTCGCCGAGCTCGCGCTCCTCGACCCCAAGCGAGCAAAGAGGTGGGGAGATTCCCTTTCAGCTGTCTCCGTTCATTTTTCTCATCTTGAGAAGCTTTTGATTTTGTGGATTTCTGCTGTTACACGGTTGAGCTGTGATTTGTGATTAAATTGCGTTTTGGTGTCCCCTGACTGTGCACAGGATTCTGGCGAACCGGCAGTCGGCGGCGAGGTCCAAGGAGAGGAAGATCAAGTACACCAGTGAGTTGGAGAGGAAGGTGCAGACGCTGCAGACGGAGGCCACCACGCTTTCGGCACAGCTCACGCTTCTTCAGGTAGGCGATGATGTCCTGTTTCTTTGACCAGCAGCAATAATATCCTTAACACGGATTTTTTATCCTAGTACTACTGTACTACTCCTATATAAAAGGAATGGTCATCATGTGGTTGCGGTGTACGAAACGTATGATTGTTTCAACCAACACTAATTATTTGACTGGAGTTGTCCCGTGCCACAAGGACTAAGTACACTTGGAGATAAGCTATTATTTTATCTGATCACGCAAAATTCTTTGGTCCCTTGCTGTGTTGGACAAGTGTGGCATGATATAATTAACTAGAATAATCAGACATTGGCCGTCACTTCTCACATTCTCACCTATGATTGGTTACAGTAACGATTCATTATTTCTGCTCACTCGTTTCATTCAAGTAGCTTGTGTTTTATTGTCTTAAAGTTCAATGTTTTGTGAGGGTTCTCCTGAAATCAAACTAGTTTCCATCATTAGTGTTGGCAACAAATGTATCTTTATTAGTTTGTCACTTTGTTGGCTTGATTAGGGTGCCAGTAAAAAGATAAGATGATAACAGATTTAGGCATTTGCTTATGGACATGTAAACAAAATCATTTTTTTGGTTAGTCATGATGGAGCAGATTTTCTGGGTTCCTGCCTAGGGCCAATTTCTTTTCAAGTTCTGAATTGCTGCTATTGTCTCATTTCTGTTGAATTTTGTTTTGGTTCTTGTTTGCCACATTGTGACTTCGAATAAACCATATTATGCCATGAATACTAATTTTTTCTTTTTGTCACGTGTTGCTTTCATAGACATCTTTATCTAGGCCATATAACCTCATAGCCTTGTTCTGTCAGTTCAATGCTTTATTCATGTTTAGTTACATGAACAGTTGGGACCAAAAGTTTATTACTCCGTAGTATATTTTAGAGGAAACAAAGCTCTGGAGCAGAATAGGTTGATCTTGTATATATTGTGAATACTTAGTACTCCTGCCGAGCTAGTGGATGGGCCGTTTGATACAAGTTGTCTATAGCCTTTTGCTCATGTACAGCACAGCCGGAGCTTTTCAACAAATTCTGAACTCCTCTTTTTCAATAGATCTTGTCTGCAAGTATTCTTGCAGCTGATGTGACTCTTGAAGGATTTATTGCACCTAAAAGTAGGAAGAGACTGCAGACACCTCTGTACTTAATGGGTAAGGTCATGTCACAAACAGGGCCAATGATGCTTCTTTAGTTGAGAGCTTGATTTGATTGGATATGTGGAATCAGATGGGTGGTGTTAGGCTGAAGGTTTCCCTTGGTGATCAGAATTGGTAGTATCCATGAGTTGTCTTTCTTGATATTAAGATATTTGGTTGTGACTGAATATAATTTTTAAGCAGAAGAAAGAAATATGGGAGTTGACAGAGAGTTTGAACTGGATCCAAGATTTGATTAAATATTTACAGCTAGCTTCGAATGCTATTTTGTGCTGATTAGGATGGATTTGCTGTCTTAAATTTATGATTATCCTATAAAATACACTTTGTTTCAGGCACAAAACAGATCACTGATATTTGTTTATTGTGTTGCAATTTACGTGTTATCCAGAGGGATACTTCTGGTTTAACCGCTGAGAACAGGGAGCTCAAACTCCGGTTGCAGGCCATGGAAGAACAAGCTAAACTTCGAGACGGTATGCTAAAATTTCTTTTGGAAGCGTTTAAACCCCTATAATATAGGACTAGAAAAATAGCTTTTCTGCTTGTGATCATCCAATTGTTGCCCTATAACCTTATATGGATTCATGTAATTTAATGAATCAACATGTTGAGTTTCTCCTTATGTTTGATGCAGCACTCAATGACGCCCTTAGAGAAGAAGTCCAACGGCTTAAGATAGCTGCAGGCCAAGCTCCGAACATGAACGGGAACCCTTTCACTGGAGGACTACCTCAGCAGCAGCAGCAGATGGCATCCTATTTCTCGCAACCCCAGCAGATGCAGTACTTTGGTGGCCAGCAGGTTCAGCATCACCGTCTGAATCACCAGCAGCCTCAAAACTCTTCAAATGGTGGCCGGTCCCTGAACGACTCCATGGGTTTCATGTGAGGAGACCTAACTTAGGCGCCAAAGGTCTCACATACCAACCATAACTGAGTACTATGAAGGAAGCTGACGTATACTACCATATGGATTGGATAATTCCTAGGGGTAGCTAGCAGTTCTTTTGTACCGTGAACCAAAGATTCAATCATGCATGGCGTCCTATCCTAGTCTCTTTTGTCGATAGGTAGTGCCTTTGGCTGCTTGACAAGTTACCTGCGGATGTTGCCCTGTAAGTATAGATGTTCTCATAGTTGTGATTGTGCTATGGTTTTGCGATTAGAGTGCTGGTGCATACTATTACTCGGTTGGCGCACAGCGTACGGTCATAGAAGTTTTTTGTGTTTCTAACCATGTTTCCGTATGATACCCTTGACGGGCAACCTGCATAATCTGCACCGCTTGGGCCATTCCCTCCAAATTCATAATGTGAAATAGAGAAACTTGTCTCTTTTTTTCTCAAAAAATTTAGGAAAGTTGCGCTTCATTTTAATAAGAAAGAAACTTGTTTCCTTTGCATCACAAATATTATCGTGAACATAGAACAGCAGATTTAACAACATAGAACAACAGATTGAACCAGATCAAAAGCAGATAATGTTCTGAAAACGTTCCATTGCATTTCAGCCTCACTTCATGGATTACAGTTTAACATTTCAACTCTACAGAACCCAGCACGTGGGCCATCATCTCAGCACCTGGATGGATGGTTCTTATATGTTATAGCTTTATATATATTATATAGTTCGTCACATGCTAGTAGCTACATTCCAAAAACATCCTAGTAGCCACTAGCTACTTAACGATCGTCAGCTACTTTCTACTACTTATATACAGTATACTAAGGGTCTCCATCAGTCTCTCTGTCCCGGGAGGTGTCCCGGGGCTGTCCTTTGCCGCGATTCAGTATAGATTCTTTTATCTCTTTGTATTTGTTCAGCTCCTCCAGCGCATCGGCTGTCGTCCTTGATCTCAGCAGAGAGGAAGGAATCACTGCAGAACTTGATCCATCGCCGCCATGTTCCTCAGTCACAACCCTCTGAGACGAAGAGGGTTCTTGAGGTAGCGGGGCAGCTGGGATTGACAGAAGTCTTTCCCTAAGGCCCGGGGCATTTTTGAGCATGCGCACAAGGACACCTATTGCTGCATCCTGGTTCAGTTCACGGTCCTCCCTGTCAGAGATATCAATCCTGGAAAAAGGAGGCAGATCAAAGTTTTGTGAACAACTAAAAACGTGGCATCAGAAATATAGTAAAACATTCTAATATTGTTACAGAGTATACTGTAATAAGACTTACACTCAACTACATATTAACATGTAAAGCGGAAGAACATGTACTTTGTAATTGAACATTCTTGCTTAACTAATGGTTGGCACAAGGAAAAGCTAATTTAGGAATCAGGAAGTTATAGAGAACAGGTCCTACTTTCAGAAGAAGAAAAAAAGGTCCCAAAACTCACAATTTGGTCAGTAAATTACATTCAAGGTCACATGTCATTAATCAAAAGGGAATCACTTGAGGAGAAAGCATCAGTGTGACACTTAAATGGGCGCATTTCACATGGCATAGCTCCTATGTGGTAAAATGAACACTTGAAGCTTCGTCATTGATTTACTGGATAGGACTTAATTTTGAAGACAAAACAAGAGCACAGAACCAGCAGAAGAATTTTATAGCTAACTGCATTTCATTTTATCCACTAGAAGAATTCTCTCATATTCCTTGGTATGCAATCATTATTCTAAGAGGTTGCCTCCTGTTCCTTGTATGTGGCAATTAAACAGGTGGCAGCCTGTAGCCCGTCCAGTCCAGTGCCTAGCTCTTCTCAGAATACTGAAGATATTATGCTAAAAGGAGAGAATATGCATCATGCCCATATAAATGTGTATATATGTTGGATGATAAACCAGTGATGCACATTCAATCCCCTCAACCAGTCAGCAGAACATACTCTTATTTCCCACTATCCGATATAAAAAAATAAATGCACAAAACTCCTATTTTTAGCAGCATATTGGACATATCCTAAGACATACTTATTTACCCAACTGAGCCTGACAATTCCTGGCCCATACACACTCCATTCTTTAGACTAAGCCATGGCTAGCCCCAGGTACTTGATGTCTCTGCAAAAACAATACTGAGCTACTAACAAATTATTATATCTAACCATTTCCTGCCATGCCTCTTGGCACACTGAGTTCTTCCCTTCCTCCCATGCTACGCTATCCACCCATCAATACAGAATACTCTCCATTTTTAGTTTTAGGTGTGTAGCCAGGTGCATTAAAGGAGAACACGTGCACTTTCTATGCTTCTATGATAGCCAAAAAACATTCTTCTGTGCAACACGTAATAAGTAACATAAAAGAAGATAGAACTGAACGAAAATAGAAATAAGGGAGGAAAGCCAATGCCATTACATCTCTAGATGGTTTTGTTTGAGCAACGTAATACAGTCCTCGCTAGTCATCATTCAGAATATGGTTTCATTCAGGTAATTAGAGCCCAAATAATTAAAATATAAACATGTATGAACTATAAATATGATGCAAGCAACCAAAATCCTGATAATACAGAACACAAATTCATGAATAGCAAATCGGTCCAACAAAAGGACTGCAACTAAAAACATTATAATCGTATACACACCATTAAATGAGAATTGTCCGCTAATGTATCAACAATGCATTTCCCAGAAATATTAAACTGTTCTGACTGGTATACCATGTTCACATGCAAACATGTACTAGTAATTGAGCGCTTAAACTAGAACTGCATTTCAGAAATGTGTTTTATTATTGCTACAAGTAAAATTTTAACTTGATTTTATTGAATAGAAAAGCAACAAGCAGGCTTGTGGACCTGAATTAACACTAAATTTATCCTCTTACTTCAAACAAAACAAAGATAATGCATTTTAAAACATGGAGAACTGGGCTACTGCTACTAATGCAGCTTCAAAAACCTTAAGATGGTTTTCTAAGAAAGAAATTAGCTTTGGAAATCAGTTGCTACTTCCTGATCAGCATAATTTTAATGGCCTTCTATATACTAATAATTGTATCGCATGATAACCTCAGAAAGGAGTGCCTGATTCTTATCTGACAATTTTTAGGATGGGATAAGTTTCTTTATAACTGAGACCCTTGTACAAAAAATGAGAAAAATCTTTTTAACAGATAAGACCACACTCATAAACATGTTAATGTAAATGGCATCTGATATAAACCACAGACAACAGCAGAAAGTGGCTCAATGAAATTGTGATAAGATGGTCAAGTGGGCCTGTCAACCAAGACAGCAAGCCACAATGCATCTAAGCACATAAGTTAAGGCTGCGCAAGAGCACCTGTTAAGTTGATCAATAATGATGTCTTTATCTTCCCATGCAAAAACCAGCTCCCGCTCATCCACTTCGTCCATGATAAAAAGTTTACTTGAGGTACGGGTCAACTTCAGTCCATGAAAATATCCCAAATCATCTTTACCAAATGATAGCACCTACAGCAAGAAGCAAAACGAAAATTCATCAATCAAAACCTAGACTCAATCATCCAAGAGCACAGCCTCATAACAATAAAAATAATGCTCCTAAAGCTTCAAAAATTGCTTAAGAAGACCAATAACAGATATCTGATTACCTTTCGTAAAGACTTGTCATTCTGATATTCACCCAGCCTGACCAAATCCTTCATTACCCTTGATCTATCATTGGGAGAATTTGCCAGGTTTTCATTTTGAGATGAACATTGTGGCTTATCCTTCCTACCCGGAGAAGGAGGCAGCCCGCTACCACATCCCCCAGCCCTCGCTGTGGGGATAATTGATGGAGCACTCTCATATCTCAACAAAGGATTTTTTGGGGAGCTAGAGGAACGCGAATGGGATGGTGATGGTGACAGGGAAGGCGATGGGTAGCATTCTTCAGATACCAAAATTCTCTTCTTTCCGGATGATGTTGTGCTATGTGTATGAGAGAATACTGTTCGAGACTTATCATGCATAAGCATATTTGGCTGTAGGCATCCATGGGGTTCTGAACTCACAGGATGAGGAGATGATGACACTGGTCGTCCAGTTCCATGTTCGCTGCTCCAACTGTGTCGCCTGGTTACACGAACACATGGAGCTGCAGTACCATCAGAAGGCAAGGAACTTAACTTCCGCAGGAAATCTGTGGTGGGGCTACCGACGTAATCCATTATAAGCTCTGTCGACAATTGTGGAGATGGCTCTGGTGCTGCAACCACCTCCAGCACTGGCACATAAGAAACCGATAAGCTCAAACAGCCAAACAGAGTTTCAATTGGAGTGAATGAATAATGCTTCATCTCTGCATCCTCTGCACGGGTGAATGGCTCTACAAATGATGAAATCTTGTGTGAGAGGCTCAGTGGACGGATTCTCCCAGAAGAATTCAGCTCCTGGAAGAGGTTGTGAGCGGGTAAGAGCCTGACCAGAAGATACAGTGATCGAAGCAACACTGTCGAGCCTTTATATGTCCTCCTGTACAAGCTGTGATCCTCCGCCGGGCTGCTTCTCGACGTCCTGCCACTGTTCTTGCTACCACTACCGCTTCCACTGCCAGACTTGACGGTCTCATACTTTATTACCCATCTCTCTATGATCCTCTCACTCCCAGTATCATTGGGCTTGGTACCGTCACGTCGCAAGAGGACAATGTCAATGACCAACGGCTCAAGGTTGCTCTGCCGCCACAGGTCGAAGTTCTCCAGTGCAGCAGGGCAGTCCCGAAGTGCAAGGTTGAACCACCGGTCCCGCGGCTGGCTGCCGGACAGCGGCGATGACGGCGGGGAGGGCCGTGTGAAGTTGCGTGAGGAATCGTAGGGCGACCGCGACTCCAGGATGATGTGCAGGCTCTTGGCGAAGAACTCGGTGATCACTTGCTCCACCATCGGTGGCTCTGACGCATCGGCAGCCGCCGCCATGGTTAGGGCGAGGTAGCCGGTAGGGCGTCGGCGCGCGGGGGCGGAGTGGCCACGAGCGGGGTCAGGGTGGCCGCGCCGATCAGGGTGGGGAGCGGAGTGAGTCGGCGCGGGGCGGGGCGGGGCGGCGGCGCGGATCGGGGCGGGCGGCGGACTCCACCGGTGGGGGCAAAAAAAAAAAAAAAAAAACTCTGCCCAAATACCCGTGCGCAAGTGCCGCCCGCTAAAAAGAGCATCGGATGATCACCCGCCCCGTAATATCCGGGATGTTCAGAAAATCATCAGGGCTTGCGGCGTGGGGATAGATTTTTTTTTTCTATTTTACAGTCTCGCAATTGACGACAGAAGAGGAAAAGGAAGATGGCAGGGAACATAAGTGCTTCAACTTTCTAAATTATACTCGTGTTTTGACATAAAATAAATTATAATAAGATATACAATATTTATAGCAATTTTTTAAATAAGCTGAATGAAGAAACATGATGTTAGAAATTATCGCAACAACAATTTAAAAATGGACAGCGTAAATCGTAAAAAAATATATGGTTTATAATTAAAAAAACAGTTTTTTTTTTCTACGTACATACGATAAAATATCATCAACAGAGATGAATTACATTACGTGTATAAAAAAAATGTACCCAAAATTATTTTTCGTACAAATCGAATGAATGAAATTTTTTCACATACATGCACACGCAACATTGTTAGTTAACAAAACACAACTATCCGAAACAAATATATAAAATTTAAAAAAAAATGTTGAAAAAAATATTTTAATATTAATACATTATTTTTAAGTTAATATTTTTCTATAGACGGTAGCATTAGCACGGACATTAAAACTAGTATGATATAATAAAAGAAGTAAAACACAATTAAACCAATTGCGATAATAATTTAATACTCTCTCTATTCTTAAAATGTTATCACATTAATTTCAAATATCAATTTGACCATTCTATCTTATTTTAAAAAGTGAACCGCAGAAACCGCGCAGATCGGTTTGATAAGCCGCTTGAGGTAATGAAGCGGTTGGCGGATAAGTCATCCCCTAGCGGAGAAGCTGCAGAGTTCGCAGCCCTCCACTCAGATCGGTAGCCTTGTTGCCACCGTGGCGTCTCGATGCTCCTGCTGGCTGCTGCCATCGTGGCCAGTGGCTACTGCGACGCGCCTCTGCCAAGGCGACGGCGTCTGGGCCAGCGTGCTCCTCGCCTCAACCTATTTCCTCATCGAGGCAATCTGGTTATCAAAGACATTGATGCGATTCTGGTGCGCCTTCTCCCAGATTAAACCCAACGTCACATATAAAAAGATATCAACACGCTTGCATAGGAAAACCATTGTTGCTTTTATTACAAGTGCACACGTGGAATCTAGACAGATACAGTACAAGTTTACACGCTCAGCCGCAAAGTTCACAAAGTAACTGAATAGGCCGCTCATTCAAAACTCGTCATCATTTGAGCTTCTTAAGGAGCTTTGGTGCTACCTGCAGATGCATGTTGCACAGAAAATTGTTACTAAGGCCCCATTTGGAACGGAGGAATTTTTCCGATTCCTCTGTTTTTTTTCTGTGAAATTGAACTGATTCCTGTGAAATTTCTGCAAAATTCCTGCGTTCCAAACGGGGCCTAATTGTCTAGCTCAATAGTCAATAATGCTTTTCTATGACTTAGTTTTGTAAATAATTAATCCGTAAATCGAAGCCAAGCACTTACGCATTTGTCGATGCATGACCAGTAATCAAAATATTGCCCAGTGCAATGTTTCTGCCCAGTGTCATCCTTCTCAACTCTCTTAATACATTTCTGAAAAAAAAAGGAGAAAGATATTCATAGAACAAATGCATAGCAAAACTGTTGAAATATTATCATCCTATGTAAAATATAACTGTATGAAGGCTAGAATTTATTCAGTTTTCAGAATATTAATATAATTATACAAGCCTACAGTACCGACACGTGTAGTGAAAACTAATGTGATTAAAAGTCTTACAGGCTATAGCACCATAAGATAGCTAAGTTGACCATATGTGATGTTAAGCCTTTAGATAATTCTTTAGGGATTTGGCATGCTCCAATAATCTATGCATGTTGAAAACAGGAGCACAATGGTTGAACTAGCTAGTCAAAAGCTTTGTTCAACCAATCTAGGTGACAACGCACGCTCAGCTCACAACACAACACAACGCCACAGGGTCCTAGCAATGCCTTGTTGCCTAGGCAATGTAGGCCCTAAGACATTTCACCACGCCACAGGACACCACAAGGCCTCAGAAACCATGGTTAAAACAATTAATTTTGTTGTCCGAACAGAACTATGGGAAACATAAATATAAGCACATGCATAATCGTTAGGAAAATACTAGTTGGCATCATGGCAGGACTGCAATTGTATTAGCTCCTGTATTGATAAATGCAGCACACAAATATGATACATGACAAGGCTTGCGGCTTACAAATATTTTGGTAAGGGGAATTTTCAAATTGGCTAAAGCCAGTATACCTACATGAAGGAATAACAAAAATTAGGTTACCTTTTTTATATTTGTAGAAAAAACAAACATGGCTAATACCAGCAAAAGGCCTTCACTAACTTGCTTACTCACTAGAGATCGACAAGGTGTAATTTTAGTTGAGGAAAAGGAAAGATTCCCAAGCATTTATTCCACCCTTATACTAAGCTTAGTGCGCAAAATAGAACCTAACCAAATGAAGAGTATGATAAACAATAAGTTAAGCACGTGTCAAATTTCAAGCTTCAAGAGAGTGCCAACCTCATACTCATAAAGTGGTTTAACACATTGTGGCTTGCACTGTTCCTCAAGATACTTCTTCTGATCAACAAGTTCCTCATCCTCCCTGAGATAGAACACTGTTAGAAAACCACATAGTCTGAGACATAAACAGGCAGTGATTCATAGAATTAGTAACAGTCCAGTAACAGGACCCTTGCAGTATGAATAGCATCTCAGCTTTTCCAAGCTGGAAACATCATACTGAGCTAGCTGACTAACACGGTGAACCCTGGCTATCCACAGAGTAGTATTGTAAGGAAACAGGATTCCTACAGTATTACTACGAACGCACAAGCCAAGCAGACCATAATCCTCAGCTCATGAGATGTTGCTCACAAATGAGGGGAACATGGACTATAGCGGCATTTTGGAGTCAGGTAGACAGGAAAAGACTATACTGATTACTAATTTACACTAGTATTTAGAAAATCATCTATATCTTAAGTGACATTGTAAGATATCAAGCAACCTCCAAAGAGTAAACAACCAACAAGAGTTTACTGTATGCTTTTCTTCAGGAGCAAAAGGAGCCAAGAGACCCCGAGCATGACAAGAGGTGCCATAGTCCTCAATACGTTTAGACCAAACAGGACAGTCTGCGAAAAATGACTCTGCCTGAAGGTAGCGGTGTAACAGAAATGCACTTACAGTAAATCCTAATTGTACTCAAACCACCATGGCCCCAAACTAGGGATGCAAATTGGGTACCCAATGGGTAGTTGTGGGTCAACCCCCCTAGTATATTTGTGTGATGAATTTATGAAGGTGGGATAAATTTCTAGTTCATTTAGTAGAGTTTTGGGTCATGGGCCGACACTAGAATGAAAAATCTGCATCCCTACCCCCAAACCTCCGTTAGCCAAATTGAACAAGCTGCCACAGCTGACAACTTATCCAACATTCTAAATAAAGATGTGGTGCGTAAGTACACTACAATGGGATTACAGTAGTAGAGCTCAATTCTAGTCAAACCAGCACGACCCTGAACCTACATTAGCCGAACAACCAACTTCCAGGCTCTACTGAGAATCCAGCTAAACTACCCTACATCAACCAACTGTAACTTACAACGCCAGCTTGCTCTTGCTCTCTACCGCCTCACGCGCAACCAACAACCCAAGCTATCTCGATTTGTTATTTGTTAAGCGCAGATTTGGAGCTTCAAATACAGCCGCAGCAAGCTCAGATCGAGAAAACTTCCGCGCGCACCGGACAGCATTTTAGTCGCGGCAGCGGGGCGAGATTTTGTAGCTACTAAGAATTGGTAAGGCACCGAAGAATGAGTTGTATACTCACATGGCGGCGGGTCGTGGCCTCGTGGGGTCCCGCCGAACTGATCTCGCTCCGGCAGCTGAAGCGGGGGATCGGATCCGAGCAGGGTTAGGGTTGAAGGAAGGGCGCCGAACTTCATGGAATAGAAATGGGAAATGGGCTGGGCCGTTGGCACGGTTACTGTTGAAGTATTGAGTCCTCTGTCCCCTATACTGGGCTGCCGGCCCGGCCCCGTAGTTCCAGGTCCGCCCCGGCCACCCACCCAGATAACGAAACGAAGAAACGCAAAATATTTTTTCAGTAAATTTCACAAAATTACAGGTATTTTATCAAAATTATTATAAAATTACAGATTTTGGAACAAATTTATTAGAAAATTTAAATTTTTTATATAATTTATCACAAAACTATAGATTTTATACTCAAATTATCACAAACTTAAGATTTTATGCAATATGTTTGAAAATTATTGTAGCAAATCTGTAGTTTTTTAAAATTATAATTTAAATCTGTATTTTTTTGATAATATTTATAAATTATTTACAGTTTTGTAAAATTTACTCTATTACGTTAGACAAACAAACAAATCAAGCGTGTTGGTTTTAAAAAAAATCAAACAAACCAAGCGTGTTGTTACGAACGGCGCCGTTACAACAGACTGCACGAACAACGCGACGCCCACACGGAGCCGTCAGCCGTTCGTCGCGTGGACCCCGCACCGCCGTTGTGCTCTTGCCTCCCCTCTTCTCTTCCCCAGCCTCCTCTCTCCTCTCCTCTCTCATCCCACCTCCCCGATCCAAACGGCGCCTGCTGCCGCCCGAATCCCGCCTCGGCGACCACGCGTAGCTCGGCTCGGCCCGGCCCCGGTCCGCGTCCCCAACTCCGTTCGAGGTGCGCGCCGCGCGGATCCGCGCCCTTCCTCCCCTCCGATTCTAGTCCGGCGTCGTTCCGGGGGTGCTCGGCACTTCGGCTTGATAGGCGGTGGAAAGAGAGTGTGTGTTTCTACGCCTACGGCTGGCTCAGCCGGTTGTGGTCGGGTCGACGGAAATCAGCTCGTTTTTTAGGCGGATTTGGTTCCAAAAAAAAAATCCATGTTTTTATGTGCTGATGGATGATTTTGCCCTGGCTTATTTAATTTGGATACCAATTGTAGAAACAGTTATGGTAGTGCGATGTGTTGGAGCGATACTAGGCCTGCTTCGTATACCAAACTATCGATTTACTACTTCAACGGGGCCGCTTCTTTTCATTTAGGGTTATACCAGAAGTAGGAGTAGTTGGCTAGCTTAATCTACGTATCTGATGATGTGAAATTGACTATACTTTTCTTCTTAGTAGTAAATCTTATCGTGAACCACATATTTCGCTTTCAAGTGGGAAACAGTCAAATCTGCTATTAACAAACTCGTGTTGCATTGCAGGTGAAGAGAATATGGGTTGACCGCAGGGGTTGGCCTATCCATCTTGACGAGGTCCCTTTTGTTATTTCAACAGTGTTATTTATTGATTTTGGAGTAGATGTCATTCCGTAGCATCGTGCGTGATGTAAGAGATGGCTTCGGGAGCTTATCTCGGAGGGGATTTGAGGCCAGGTTTCTGGGTCCTCGCAGAGGGAAGTCTCATGGGGCAGTACATGAGTTGCACGACCCAGTGCCTGTGGTCCAGAACAGCCTCTGGGCTAACTTGCCTCCTGAATTGCTTCAAGATGTGATTGAGAGGTTGGAGGCCAGTGAGGATACATGGCCTTCAAGGAAGAATGTAGTTGCTTGTGCAGCTGTGTGTAGGACATGGAGAGAGATGTGTAAAGAGATTGTCAGGAACCCAGAGTTTTCTGGGAAGATCACTTTTCCTGTCTCCCTGAAGCAGGTAAAGATTCAATAATGTTATTAACTATTATCATTTTATCAATATTGATGTTACATTCTTTTAATTTTATCATAGCACTTATATTTGGATAGACTAATAATTCATGTTGGTCTCCTCGTTTATGTGTAGCCTGGTCCATGTGAGGGACTTATCCAGTGCTTTATTAAGAGGGATAAATCTACCCAAACCTACTACCTATATCTTTGTCTCAGCTCAGGTATGGTTCTTGCTGAATGGACTATGGAAGTTATAAGAAAAGTCGTCTATCTGTAGTTCATTATGCTTAAATGCTTTGTTCTATTGTACCTCCTTGTGCTTTAACACCGTGTTCTGTAGATGCTATTCATGAAGGTGTATCAGTGATCATGAAACATGATAACTATTGAGTTATTTCTTATCAGAAAAAAATTAATTTTTTTTCCAGTTGCCTAGCATGCACAAAGGCATCCATCTGTTGAGAACTGCATTTTCATTTAGAAACTTTGTTATTTTGTTTCCGGATTCATGTTATAATTCTTGGTACTCATTTCTCAAATAGTGGATAATCATGGTCCATCACTTTTCTTTCAAAAATCATTGTCCAGCTCTCCATTATTCCTGTATTTAGGTGTTATATTTGTTCACTTGAGACTGTAGAGGGAAAGGGTTAATAGATGTTTATCTAGCTGGTCCACCTTACTTAGTATTGTGTTACTGGCATTGTCATTTTAACATATGAATGTTCATTCTTACAGCTGTGCTTGATGAAGATGGCAAATTCCTTCTATCAGCAAAAAGAAACTGCCGCACAACATGTACAGAATATATAATGTCTATGGATGCTGATCATATATCTAGGTCTACCAACACATACATTGGAAAATTGAGGTACTAACCAAGAGAACTGTAGCCTTAATAGAATTCAGAACATACAGCAATTTTTCTTATTTATGTTGCTAATCACTATTCTCAATTTCTAGGTCAAATTTTCTTGGTACGAAGTTCGTAATATATGATACTCAGCCACCATATGGTGCAGCTAATGTCTCCAAGTCTGGGACAAGCCAAAGATGGCACTCCAAGAAAGGCTCAACAAAGGCTAGTTGCAGCAGGTACAGTATAGCACAAGTCTCATATGAGCTTAATGTCTTGGGAACCCGAGGTCCAAGGCGGATGAACTGTGTAATGCACTCTATACCTGCCTCATGCCTTGAGGCCGGTGGCAGTGTGCCTTGCCAGCCAGACAGCATCTTTGCTCGCCCTCTCAATGAGTCCTTCAGCAATGCCTCCTTCTCGAAGTCGTCCATTATGGACCATTCCATGCATTTCGACAGTGCCCGGTTCTCCGATGTATCAACAGTTGGTGGCCGAGGGACGAGAGGCCCGGTATTATGTGACGACGAAGAGCGCAGAGATAGGCCGTTGATTCTCCACAACAAGGTTCCAAGATGGCACGATCAGCTGCAGTGCTGGTGCCTCAACTTCCGTGGCCGGGTGACCGTCGCTTCAGTCAAGAACTTCCAGCTAGTTGCTGCGACACAGCCAGCTGCAGGAACCCCGTCTCCATCTGAGCCAGTCGCTCCACCTCCTCCAGAGCAGGAGAAGGTCATACTGCAGTTCGGGAAAGTCGCGAGGGACATGTTCACCATGGACTACTGCTACCCGTTGTCGGCCTTCCAGGCCTTCGCCATCTGCCTGAGCAGTTTCGACACCAAGCTGGCCTGCGAGTAGATCCACCGGTGATTGACCGGCGCGCTGGTGCTTATTAGTTGTTTAAGGCACAGATGGTCGACCTGCTCGTCCATGGTGATGAGGCGTGCTGGGTGCCCCCAGATTTAGCTGGGGAACGACATTCGGTACAACCTTTTGCTTCTGATTGTGTCAGCACCATTTTTCCGTGTGGTAATCTGTAGTAGCTTTTGCTGCTTTTATTTATAACCTTTATATGTAGCTTTGCCCTGTAATAACGGCCCTTTATGGAATGCTTGTAGCAGCATGCTTCATTGGAGATTGTTTGCTGTCATCGCCTCATCGGTGATGTAGGAGTATGTATCGAATAACTGAGATAGTTATAGCTGTAGTGAATTCCGGTATGCACGCATTCGGTAACACGGTGAGAAAGCATCGCTCGTATTGGTTGGTTAATTGTCGTCCGTTCCGGTCCGGTCGCCATCATCGGATCAGGTTTTTGATTGCTTCCCTTTTGTTAGAGCCAGCACGTCTATTTCGAGGCGTTTGGTGAGAGGAGAGCGACACTTGTTATTAGGGCCCATGTTGCTTGTAGGATGAGATGGGAGCCAGCACGTCTTATGGGCTGCATCATGGTTCATAGAATTGACAGTGCTGTAGTTACAAAGAAGACTGTCTCTGGAAAACAGTCCATTTTTCTTCAATCATACAGAACAACAATCAGTAGCAGAATTTTAGTATTATACTCTCCTCGCCGTCCCAAAATAAATGAAGTTTTTGACTTTTTTAAAATCAATGTTCTACTATTATCTTATTTAAAAATTTTACGAACATACAAAAATAAATAAGTCAATTTTAAATTACTTTTAATAATAAATTATTTCAAAATAAAATAAATAATACAAAATATTATTTTTATATATATATATAATAAAATGAATGATTAAAAATAGATGTTTGATTTTTTTAAAAAAAATACTTATTTTGAAACAGATGAAGTAACTCTTTCTTGGTTAGAACCCGCTTTGTTCTAATTAAGCAGACACCCGATCACGCATACGTGGAAGATTCGTTTCCCGATCGGGGAACATGACCCGACCATCAAATCCTGCTGGTAGCTTTATCCTCCACATCCATCAGCAGCAGCTTTAGAGTAATTTGCAAGAATCTATGCAGCTTTCCTCTCCTCATCTCAAGTCTTGAAAGCGTTGCCTCGAACTCTTGAGTGATTCCCAAGAAAAAACCAGCCGTCGTTCGGCTCGCTGGTGGCCGTCGGTTTCAGAATCTAGCTGTGGCTAGGTTACGCAGAGCCTGAAGAAACTGCTGCTGTTGGTTTCTGAAATCCGCCGCTGCCGACACGTGAACTCTGAACTCGACTACTAGCAGCAGCATCCGCACCTCGCCTTGCCCTCCCATTATATTCATTACACTTATATACGAAAAATGATACTAGTACTACTAAAGTTTAATTGGATTATTAGACTGGCATTATCGCTGCAGTGTTAACTCACTCGATATTTATACCATCTCGAGGCCAAATTAAGCTGGAGCTGACCTGACGTACGCAGCGTCGGCCGTCTATCCTTACTGTAACTCTTTCTTGGTTAAAACCCGCTTTGGCCTAACGGATGCTATCCGCCGCATCCATCAGCAGCTTATTTTGCAAGAATCCATGCAGCTTTCCTCCCCTCGTCTCAACCCCAGCGCCGCTCGCGGTGGCCGTCCACTAGAAAGGTGTGGCCTCGAATTCTTGAGCGGTTCCCAAGCAGAAATC
Organism: Zoysia japonica; assembly: GCA_001602275.1. Taxonomy (NCBI): domain Eukaryota; kingdom Viridiplantae; phylum Streptophyta; class Magnoliopsida; order Poales; family Poaceae; genus Zoysia; species Zoysia japonica. The sequence goes on from BCLF01000205.1 coordinate 93,859, forward strand.
ACTCGTCGTTGGGTTCGCGCCGTGGTGCGTGGTGGCCGTCGGTTTCAGTATCTAACTGCGAGTTCTGTTGGATCCCAAACCAGGGTTTATGATTTTGTTTGAACCGTTAAAACTGGTTGAGACGTTTGACAAAAACCGTGAAAACCGTAAAAATCGATCAAAAATCGTTTCAAAACGAAAATTCAAAATTTAAATAAATTGCTACAGTAAACCGTTTGGTTTCACCGATTAACCCATCGGTTTTAACAGTTTCAGATTCAAAATTTGAAACCCACTGGTTTTAACGGTAAACCGAACGGTTTTAATGGTTTTTAGTATTCTAAAATTTTTCAAATTTTTAAAAAATTTTAAAACAACAATCGATCATCCGGTAAAACCGAACCGCAGCGATTAGATCGAAAACCGTGAAAACCGAGCGGTTTACCGCGGTTGTGTGAACCTTGTCCCTAACACGCCAAAGGTGTGTGACCTCTGCTGAGAAACAGATGAAGCCCTATCACTCAACAATATGGATAACAAGTTCACGGTCTATTTTGGTAAAGATCACGCGTAGCTTGGAGAGCTGCTGAAGTTGCTTTCTCAAACTTGTTGCCCGTTGGGACGTGAACTCTGAAACTATGGATCCGTTCGGCTGCACTTTTGCCAAGGACTGCTGCTATTTGAGAATCACACAAACCCTTCATCTTCTACTACAATAAAAACAGCACAGCACAGCTAGAAACCCGCAGCCGAACAGGCCCTACGAACTCAACCAGCAGCTGAGCAGCAGCACCTGTCCGTTCTTCGCCGGTTCGTCCATTGATGAGCACTCCTACAAGAAGTACTAGGAGTAGAACCTGCCCCTTAGATTTTTTTGACGCAAAAATCGAATTCGGATCAACACATCCCTCGCACCCCTGTGTGTAAGAACGTCGACGTTTTTTCAACGTCGAGTTTGAGACAGCACTCAGACAACTTTGCCTCGAGAGTGTAATGTTTCATGTTTCAAAATAGAGAAGACTAATTTATTCATGTTTGAAATCTTGAAATCCGAGCTAAAAAATTTAAGTTTAAATTTAAAAATACGAGTTCAAAATTTTATTTTCAAAAGAAACGTTGTGAAACAAAATTCTTTTTGAAAAGCCCTTATAACAACTTGAATTTTAGAGTCTTTCGTAAAAGTTTTATCTGAGGTTTAAAGGTCTCAAATAAATTATTTTGACTCAAAAGCTTACCTGTCTTTAAAATTCAATAAAATTTTATTTATTTTGATTTTGAAGTTGACCCCAAAATAAAAGTTGTTCCTTTTCAAAAGATTTACCATTGTACCAAATTTCAAAATTTTTAGAGCTCGAAAAGTATGCATTTCGGATTAAAAACAAAGAGCTGCGCAGAAAATCAAAGAAAATCGGGAAAAAGAAATATTCCTGGCAGGACCCACTGTCAGCCAGGCTGTGCCCCCTTCTTCCCTTTCCTCCTACCGCGAGCTGCCACGGGGACCGTACAGGTGCCCAGCGGCCGCGCCTTCCTCACGCGTGGATGCCACGCACTCCTCGACGTGTCCCGCTTCATTCCCAGCGCGAAGGAGTACTCCGGCCTCGCTCTCCTCTCTCCCTCCTTCCACTCTCACTCGAGCTCTCTCCCGGTCGCACACGCCTTCGCCGTCGAGAGCCATCCTATAAGCCCTCCCCAGCCTCCGTCCCTCGTCGGGAAGCGGCACCACCCCGTCCTCTAGGCATACAAGCGACCATCTCCTCCTCCACCACGCCGAGCCGCTTCGATTTGAAGTTTTTCCCAAATCGAGCTTCATCAAACCGACCGTCGTGTCTTCCCAAATCTGGTACGCTCCGGCGAGCTTCTCTTAATTCCTTGCAATTGAGTACTATTCACAAGCTCGTGCACCTCAAGGTCACAACGTTTGAGCAAATCGTGAGGAGTTTCGGCGAGATTTTGAGCTTCCATCCATTGGCGCCGTTGAAACCTGAAGACCTCACCGTGGACAAGCCCTTTCCGCCCCTCCTCGTCAACGACAACCTTGACCCCGAGCTTCTACTCGCTTCGGTGAAGCTCATGGTGAAGAAACCTTTCTGTGACGGACACTTCGGTCCGGGCCAACGCACCGCTCGCACGTTCGTGTGCGAGAATGCTGACGTTTTTTCAACGCCGGATTTGGGGCAGCGCCTAGACAACCTCGCCTCGAGAGGGACTCCGTTGGAGGAAGATCGTCTTAGGATGATCCGGGCTCGATCAGGCCAGTCGAATCGCCTTTAAACTTCGTCGAGACGAAGAAAGAACAGCATGAGAGTCGAGTAAAAGATTATGGTTCAAAGAAGAACAAAAATGTAACAACAAATGAAATGTTCGATTGGTATAATCTTCAACCGGCCGTGGGCCTCTGTTTTATAGAGAAGGAACAGTTTTATCTCGAAGAGCAACTGATCCTACGAGTTAGAAAAAAAATTAGAATTAATCTGCTAAAAACTTTTTTAAATCAGCATTACCGAAGTCTCTGATAAAGTGATGGACACTCCGATGACCGGAGTCTCCGGTAAGATGCCGGAGATTCTGTCGTGTAATTTTGAAAACTCGAGAGGGCTTACCAGACACTCCGACAACGTGTGGAACACTCTAGTGGGCTAAATGCCCGAACTTGAGAGGGCTCACCGGACCCTCCGACAGCATGCTGAACACTCTAATGAGCCAAATGACCAAACTCGAGAGGGCTCACTGGACACTCCAGCAACGTGTCGGACACTCCGGTGAGCTGAGCGCTCGAATTCAAAAGGGCTCACCAGACACTCCAGCAACGTGTTGGACACTTCGGTGGGCTGAGTGCTCAAACCCGAGAAAATTCACCGAACACTCCGACAACGTGTTGAATATTTCGATGGCTCTGTGATTTTTTGTCTAAATAGATTCCATTTTAGAGGAAAAATGGCAGCGTTTAATTGGATTACTCCTGGGCTGGCTGGTAGTATCGGTGCACAGTAACTCGGTCGTTATGTATACCAACCTGAGGCCAAAGCTGGAGGGAAGACCTGACGCCGTATCGGCTGTGTGTTCGGCCTCTACCATTTTAAAATATAAGTATTTTTAGTTTTAGTTAAAATTAAATTTTTATTATTTTAATCACTAATAATATATAATTAATAATATTTTATCATATAAAAATTATATTTTTTAAATTTATTATAAAATAAGTTTTTATTATGTAATTTTTTAGATATTATTAAATAAAAGTTAAAAAAATTTGACTTTTATCAAAACAATCATATGGCCGCGCCTCGTCAGCTCGGTTAGCGGCAAGCCTGATCCGAGCAATCGATCACGTCGTCATCGGCCCCCTCTCGTAGTAGCAGGCGATTTTCGACGGCGACAGCGGACTTCCTAAACAAGTCGTAAGACCAACCACAGCGGTGGGGATTCTCTAAACATCACATAATCTGACACAAGCATTTGTGCTGATTTTTTTCTCTACGCTCATAGTGGATCATCGATGCCTCCTCAGCTGGTCAGACAACACCCATTTTTCTGAAGTTCTCCACCAAGCACCCGGTGAACAACTTATGTTTTCCAATTGAAAAACGGGTACCCACAGTGGTTGGAAGCGGAGCCTAGAAGCAAAAAGTTCTTCAAGCATCGAGTGGGTGAGATCGCTGACACGCGAACTCAAACCCATGCGGTAGCGGGGGAGGGGGAGGCACCACAGCAGGTGAACCCTGCGCTCTCCGTGCATCCTCGTGACCATGGCAGCAGTAGGGTTTTTAGAAACCAGTTCGAGTCCAGTTTTTGCCGGTGCAAAAAAAAAAAAATGGGTAGCTAGCTGATTTTATTATAATACTAAATTTAATTTTTTAATAAAAACTGATCAAATTTTATTAAAAACCACAAAAATCAACGGGTTTTAAATAGCGTCTAAAACACTGTGAGCAGCGGTGGGAACGCCCTCTCGCCCGCGTGGCCGCGGTCGCCGGTTTGGTTTACTAGTCCACGGAGCGTAACGAACAACTCGGTTTGGTTTACTAGTCCTCCTTGTCCTCCCCGAGGACGGTACACCGTTGAAAACGGTCCCAAACGGTTGGAGAAACATTTCAACTATTTTTACTTTTATATTTACAATATCAAACGAAAATAAAAATAAAAAAGTAAAAAATAAAAACGAACAAATAAATACGAAATTTAAAAATAAAATAAAACGATCGGTAACTTAAAAAAGATGTTAAAAATATAAATAAAATAAATATTGAATCATTTTAAACTTCTCTCTGACCATTCGTCTTTTTAAAAAAGTTTTTTTAAAAATATTTATTTTATTGTGAACCGATTTATTATTAAAATATTTTAAGCTTGACTTGTTTATTTTTATATTTTTAAATTTTTTTAATAAAACAAATAGTTAAACATCAATTTCAAAAAATAAAAAATAAAACTTATTTTTGAAACAGAGAAAGCAGAAAAAAACGATAAACCAAATACGATCCGAGCCAGAAACTTCCGTACCGTTTCAAGCCCTACACCGTACAAGCAGCAGCCTTGGATTTGACATCGTCACCGGACTCCGTCGCACAGTACTCCCCGAACCAGAGAAATCGTCAATGCTCCATAACGCGATCCCAGCAGTATATATGAGTGCACGCATCCACCACCACCCCGTCCATCCCAAACCAAACCCCACGGACGCCTGCTTGCTTCCTCGCGCGGCCGTCAAGCGAGACCATGCCGGCGATGGAGTACCACGGAACGCCCTCCCACGCCTCACCGTTCTCCTACTTCGGCCGCTCCCTCCTCTCCCTCCGCCGCGACGCACCGGCGTCCTCCGCGACCGCCTCCGCCATGCCGCCGGCGCAGGCGCCGGGGGCGGACTCCTCCAACCTCGACGAGTTCCAGCGCCGCCTGGCCGCGCGTCTCGCGGACCTGCTCCGGGGAGCCGAAGGGTCGGAGGACCCGGAGTTCCTGTCCGCCACGTGGGTCCGGCGGCTGCTGGACACGTTCCTCGCGTGCCAGGACGACTTCCGCGGGTTGCTGCCTCATTCAGAGAAGCTGGTGGCGGAGGTCGGGGAGCGCGCGGTGAAGGCGCTGGACGTCTGCAACGCGGCGCGGGACGGCGTGGACCATGCGCGGCGGTGGGAGCGGCTCGCGGGCGTCGCGGCGGCGGCGGTCCTCGCG
>BCLF01000205.1:113793-138275 GCA_001602275.1 Zoysia japonica
TGGCTGCGGCGGCGCGGGACCGTCCCGAGGAGCTGCGCGCGCGCCGCGACGGCATCGTCGAGCGGCTGTACGCGGCCGGCGGGTGCGTCAACTGCGACGCGCGTCCGCCACGCGCCGCGCTGGCGGCGGCGGGACTGGAGGAGGAGGACGAGGACGGAGAGGAGGCGGCGGGTGATGCGGTCTCCCCCGAGGCGGAGGCTGACGTGAACGCCGATCGCGTGGACGAGGCCGACGAGCTTGGCGATGGCGAGGCCGGGCTGGAGAGCAAGATCCTGGTCATCAGGGACTTCTTGGAGGACCCCGAACAGGTCCCCAAAGAAGCCCCTTTTTACCACCTCGCGACGCGAGTTTGCTCCAAGTATGCAGCTTTTTCACACATCCGCACGTTCGTGCTGTTTTGTCACAGCCCGAGGACGAGCTGGTGAGCTTGCTGCAGAACCTGGAAGCCATGGACGTCACGTATAAGGCGCTCCAGGTGATTTTTTTTTTTGCCATTCTATTCCTTCTCTTTTGTTTGGCATACGAAAGATGATGAGAGATTATTCAGTTACTTGTTTGAATTGAGCGTCTGCCATGGAGAGGGTAAAAAAATTCGTCTGTGTTTGCACAGGAGACTGACATCGGCCGGTATGTGAATGGCCTGCGTAAGCATCCTTCCGGCGAAGTCCGGCGACTGGTTAAGCAGCTCATCAGGTGAAGAACAGGAACACTGCTAGCTAAACAAGTTCTTCCCACTTGGAATATGCTTTTAATTGTCCTTTCTTTTATGGAACATGGTGTTGCTTGCATCTTGAAGGAAGTGGAAGGAGATAGTGGATGATTGGGTGCGCTTGCACAATATTGGTGGTGACGGCGGCAACGCGATCATAAGTATGTCACTGCACAGAGTTCTATGGTCTCGTTGGTTCAGGATTTTTAGGGATAACTTTCTTTGCTGTTCTTGATAATCCTGACGAGTGAAACCATTTTTTTTATTTCAATGGTGTCAGCTGATGGCTACTCGCCAGATAAAATCCAAGGCAGGAACCACCAAAGCCCTCGGGTAACTTTTCTTCCTTAGAAACGACTACCTCACAACTTTCTTTTCTGATTCCATTGTCTGTGGAAAGTTTCATTTTGCTAAAAGGGTATAAAGCTTGGAATATTCCCTCTCTGCTATTCCTCCTCAAGTTAGTTTACCAAACGACCTCAGATCTAAAAATTATTTGGACATGCTTTTCTCATGCTGAGCAAACTACTAATAGATGGAGCTTGTACAGCTATTAGCTATATTGGCACCAATTTTTGTACTTATTTTGGTGGACCTTTTACATCTATCTTTTCTACATTGATTCTCAACTCTGAAATGATGACACCTTTATTAATACAACCTTCCAGGTTTCAGAGTTCAAGTATTCTCCCAGCCCGCAAAGGCATAGTGAGTGTCACATATTTATCTTGCTACTATGTGCTACCTCAATTATAGCTGTAATACTCGTAAAATTTACTTATGGTTGTATGCTCATTGTATGTGAAACCTTAGATGGTTCAAGCTCAGAGAGGGCTAATAATGGATTTGGGCCAACAATGGATGCGAAGCGCAGAGCGAGCCCTGCGCCAGCATATCAAAATTCCAGGCAGATCAACAACCACCACCAGCATTCCACTACTTCATCATCTGCTCCAGCTGTAAGCCTTTAATCAGACCGTTCTTCTTAATTCCTATTCGAGATTCCCATCAAACTGATTTTGTGTAAAGTAGAACTAGCTCTATCAGTCTGGGCCCCATATGTAGCATCTTTTGACTGATTTTTGCCTTGTCACTCGTCACTGCATAGTGGTGTCTAATCGTGCAACATGCAAAACTTTTGGTGTTCACTTTCAGTACACAAAAAAAAAAAAATACAGTTCTCGTTAAATCAAAAGATTCATAGTAATAGTCGGAAGGAGGCTTGCCATTTTTTTGGATGGAGTTGAGTTTGTGCTAATGAATTTAAGTTTTCTATGCAGAAAATGACTAGGGACAACAAAAATGGTCTTCTGGACCTCGACAGGTTGGATTCCGCAAGGAAGAGGCTCCAGGAGAATTATCAAGAAGCACAAAATGGTAAAGTATTGATTTATCTGCATCATTATGCATTTTGACTACATGATGGTATATATTTGGAACCATTAGGCATTAGCCTCGTTCATAGATTTGAAATCGTCCCTTCACTAAGTTGATGTAGTAGGTCAACTAGTAGAAAGCAAGATGAAATTTATCGTATTTAAAATCAATTTTGTTCATGCTTGTTAACCTTATCATTTTCTTCATGCTTTTTTTTTTGCACAGCCAAGAAACAGAGGACTATCCAGGTGATGGACATCAACGAGATACCAAAGCCAAAAAACAGAAACACTTTCATCCGCAAGGCCGGCAGCGGCGGGCTCCCAGCGCGGCACCGATAACCCAGCCTCTCTTCCAAATCCTTTTTATCTTCAAACCGTCAACGGAGAAGAAAAGAAACAAACTGTTTCTACTTTTTTCCTATGCCTTGGTTGCTTAGCCTTGCCTTCACTGTAATACTATCACTGTCAGGTACATAGGATGAATGCTTATCGTTTTTTGTCACGAAAAGTAAAAACAGAAATCAGAGTTGCCTCCACTGCTGCTGCCTGTTTGGTCATCATGATGTTAATGTTGCTCTTGGTCAGTGGTGGTGGATATGTATGGCATGTATCATATGTGCAATCCAGAGGGAGTAGCATCTCTATCGATTTTATAATCCAATGGAAAACATAGGCCAAAATTGCACAATGTTTTGAGTGACATAGATCATATTGGTGCCTTGAAAGTTTTTACTCTTGACTTTGGAATGTTTTCCTGCTGATTAAAATATCCGTGCTCATTGCTAGATTATTAAACTATATTCACATGGCTCAAAATATTAGTTAAACAAAAAATATTAAGAAAAAGGAAAATTAAATTAAATAAAAAGTAAATTTTGGTATCCTTCTATAGAAAGCTCTTTCCCATAATATAACCATTATGTCACTGTCTATATTCATAACAACATAACCCAGAATATTACCATTTCCACCGTTGTAGCAGTTTTGTAGTAGTAGTTTCTTAATTAAGAATCTATTTTTTTTCTATCGATGGCCTGGTACTAACTGCATCATCCATTAGTGTAGCGCTTTAGGCCCACTGCGTCTGAAAGCCCAAATTATGTAACATTTGCCACCGACGATCCACCAACTCCGACGTCCAGCCTGGCGGTAGCATCGGCGAAGCACTTCCGGAACTCATCCATGCGATCCGGCGGCAAGGACACGCCCACCTCCATGCCGCCGCTGGCGCCATCCCGGCTCTCCGCCAGCGCGATGGCGCAGGTCTTCACCACGGACACGATATCCACCTTCGCCGGGCGTCCTAACCGAAAGTCCAGCTCGTAGACGCGGAACCTCGGCGACCCGGCAACCGCCAACAATCCCATCTCCTTGAACCGTTCCTTGGGCAGATCCTCGCTCTCTGTCCCGATGATGCTCACCGCCTCCTCGATCGCCGCAGCGACCGCGGCGCACGCGGCGAAGAGCCCACCGGCGCCGGTTTCCGTCAGATGGCCGGTGGATGCGACCGCGATCGCAGGCCCGATACAGTTTCCGAAGTACGTGTCCGGGAGACGAGGCTTCAGCCGGGACCTGTGGTCCACGGAGAACAGCAAGCAGGTCCGGCCACTGCCACCGCCGCCCGGTCTGGCTCGCCGGTAACACGACCAGAAGAAGCCCAAGGTGGCGACCAGCGAGGAGCACCGTGGCGGCGTCGCGACGCCGCGCGCAGAAGCCTCGGCGGCCACCACGTCCTTGACGCGCTGCACGTGGCCCTTGGACAGGACGAACGTGGTGAAGAGCTCGTCGTTGGAAACCTAGACGAACTTGCTCGTTTCCTCCGTGCTTGGCGCCGCCGTTCGAGAGAGAACATCGTAGAGACCTCTCGGGTCTGGTATAAGGCCCCGGACGATGACGGGTGGCGGCGGCACTGGTAGGACGCCGCCGCTGCAGAGGGCCGCCCAGGTGTGCAGGAAGTGCGTGGACGAAGCGCCGTTGCAGGCGGCGTGGGGCAGGGTGACGCCGAGCGCGAGGCCGCGGCCGCGTCGCGCGGACCCCAGCACCGTGGCCTGCAACGCGAGCAGGCCGCCGCTTTCCGGGAGCGGCGGCGCGAGCGGGACGAGCTTAGACACTTCCCTGGGACCGTCGCCAGCGAGGCAGTCGACCTCTTGGTCGTCACACTCGGCGACGGTGAAGGCGATGGCGTCGTCCAGGCGGTAGTAGAGCTCGTGGCGGTTGGCCGTGCAGGGGGTGATTCGGAGGCGCCCGGCGAGCGGGGCGAAGGCGCGGAGCGCCGACGACAAGGAGCGCTCGAGGCTGGACACGACGGCATCAACGTCGGCGTCGCGTGCCAGCCGGTAGAACAGGACAAGCTGGACCGGCGGGGAGCGGAGCCAAACGATGTCGTAGATGGTGAGCGGGAGGGACAGCGTCGCGTCGGTCGACGTCTCCGGCGAGGGAGGAGAGGCCGGGCGCACGAGGACGGTGCGTGCGACGCGGATGGCATGCGGAGGAGGAGAAGGGCGCTGCTCGGACTGCTGCTCCGGCGACGCGGCCATGGTCTACGGTGACGCCCAGGTGGAGGTGGAACTTGGAAGGGAACAGGTGGGCCGTGGGCGAGTCCGTGCTCCGCCTTTATTTGGCAGCTGAAAACGGTGGCGCCTCCGTCGTCGATCATCTATCGCCATCGTCGGATCCATGGATTGATACACGATCAGGGCGTGCGTGGTAGGTAATACAGTGCTGCTCTCTGCCCGTGGCGCTCGTGGCGTCCTGTCCCTCGCGTTCCCGCCCCTCAAGCTTCTATCCGTGGCGCTCGTGGCGGTGGCCGAGGCCCCGGACACGCTTTACGACGACTCGCTGCTCGTCGCCGGGCTCTTCCCGTGGACCGTACGTGTCCCTCCGTCCACCTGACGGAGATCCTACGATACCCTGCTCGGCTGCCCACGCACATGACGCACGACAAGACGTAAACCGAGGTGCGATCGGTGCCATACTGCGAGATATTCTTCAAAAATGGTGCGGCAATGTGGCTTCCATCAGTTCAGTACGCTCTAAGAACATCCACAGTGGTGCGATTCCTCGTTTGTCACATCAACTATGAGGCATCGGTATTTCTTCTCTTACAGTGTTTTCAAGAATGCTTGAATAAAAATAATAAGATATCAACAATTCAAGCACTCGGTGCATAGGTAGGCATCGATGCCACCATTTCAGCTCCAAGCATCCATTCCCGCGGTGGCCAGCATCGATACTTGTGAGCAAAATTTGTTGAAGCATCTGTGCATTGTAGCTAGTCTAACCACCGAGAACGAATCGTGCCGGATTTTATACGGTCGGGGGATATTAGTGCCAATGTGGTAGTGGACACAAGGGACTGGAACCGGTCGGAGATTGCTACTACCATTCTAGCACATATTCCAGAGTTTTGTTTGCATATTTCTCTCCTCTCTAATATATGTAAATCGTGCGCTCAACATGCAACTAAGTTCACAAAACTATCCAAACTGAACTGGTTTTATAGTTTTCAGTCAAATCAGTCTAATCTAATTTAGGTGGACGACCGATTTTAGTTTAAAAGATTTTTTAAAATAAAATATAAAAAATGAAAAATCATAAGCTGGTTAAACCGATTTGATTTCAAAATTTAAAAATTCAAAGCTAGAAAAAACGATGGATAATTCAGAAAAATCGAATGGTAAATCAGAAATCTAAGTGACTTTCACGTAAAAACCGCTGAAGTCTGCCTTCCGCGGTTGCTTTAGCAACTGAAACCTGCATGCAACATGATATACGGATGTTTTTTTTTTCCTAGAATCATCCTCCCCTTGCTACGATGCTTGCAACTTGATTGCAATCCTTACAATTAATGAAGAGTCGAACTCTTGATTAAAAAATTGTTGGCGCATGTGACAGTAATATAATAAATCAATGTATCCTACGCTGCTGCTCCCTCAGATTTATAATTTTTACATTTTAGACGAGACATAGGTAAACTTTGGGAATATAAATTATAAATAACTTTAAATTGCTAAGTTTAAAAGTGAAAATTATAAAACTAGATTTATTTTGAAAAGTAGTTTCATAATGATATACATATGTCATTTTTAAATAAAAATTGTTATAAAAAATAGAAGTCAAAATTGTATTTTAGATATTGTGTTATTGTTCAAATGGTCAAGAATTACGGAATTAGAGGAGTAAAACCAAGTCCATAATTTTTTTTTACCTCACCTAACCCAATTGGATCTACCCAGATTGGTGATTCCATTTTTTAAAATTATTATCATTGATTTGTTCACATTTATAGTAGTTTTAGAATAAAGGGTATTTGGAATTTGGAACAACTAAGGCCCTTTTGAAACTTTGGAATTTTACAGAAATCATATAAAAATTTCATGCATCCTTTGGAACTCGGAAGTTTTTCTGTTTTCTATATTTTTTATAAAACTGAACTGATCCTTATGAATTTTTATCTAATTCTCATGAAATTTTTATGATAAAAAAAATTCTTCTAGAAATCAATTCAATTTCGAAGGAAAAACGCATGCTTTGTTTCAAATGGGACTTAGTGGTAGTACTTTTCTAGTTGGTTCCCAAACAAGCGTCACAAGCAAATCAAACTTCTTGAGGACTTAAAAAAAAAGGTAAATCAATCTTCTTCTTTTTTCCCGCTTTATCGTGACTCATCTTCGTGGAGAGAACATGTTTCGGCGAGGTACTCACGTCGTGGCGAGTTCACCAGCACCAGTGCTTTCTTTAGCAAACATGCACGAGAGGAGACCCTGTCAAATCATGTCTCCCTCAACCTCCGGCGACACCTCCTCCATTCCCTCTCCTCTGTTTCTCTCTCAACCTTTGCATGCCTCGCGGAGTCACGAACCATAGGAGCCATCAACGAACCATTGAGGCATTGACCGTTGCACCGATACCGAGCTCTGCGGCGTTGAGAGATGGATAGGATCCCCATCCCGCCGCTCAAGTCCAGCAGCTTCTCGGCGACCACCATCCGCGAGGACAAGCTCGCCCGCAACCTCTCGCTCGGCCCCATCAAGCTCAACGAGCAAATCGAGGAAGAGCCCCACGAGAAGGCCGAAGAAGGACACGTCGAGGATGACACCGCCGGAGGGGAGGCAGAGCCAGTGGAGGTCAGCGAGCCGGACCTTGCCACACTGTCCGCGGAGATCGACGCCTTTCTCGCCGCCCGAGACGTGGACCCGGAGGCGCCAGTCGTCTCGGAGGTGACGCTGGACAGGTTCGCCAACGCCGTTGAGCAGGAGATCGCGCAGTCGCAGGGTTCCGACGACAAGTGGGCGCTGGATGTGGCCGGGGAGGCGCTGCCGCTCCTCGCCGCGATCAAGCGCATCACCGCGCTGGCTTCCGTGCTCACCGCGAACCGCGCGGAGGGTGCCAAGTACACCATCGGCGTGCACCGCGTCACCGGCGTGCTGCACCGCACCATGACGTTCGTGGAGGACGAGTTCCACGCGACGCTCGAGGACCCCCGCGTCACCAAGGCCGCGGCGCACGGCGGCGACACGGGCAGCGCCACGGGGAAGCCGATGAGGCGGCCGCCGTCGTTCGAGAAGCTCGGCGAAGCCGACGGCTCCGGGGGAGAGGCCGATCAGCCGTTCCCGCCGGAGGCGGTGGACCAGCTCCGCGCCATGGCGGATGCCATGTTCGCCGCGGGGTACGAGACGGAGTGCGTGCAGGTGTTCCTCGTGGCGCGCCGGAACGCGCTCGACGCGGCGCTGCAGGGCCTCGGGTACGAGAAAGCGAGCATCGACGACGTGGTGAAGATGCCGTGGGAGGCGTTGGAGTCGGAGGTGGTCACGTGGATCAAGGCGTTCCGGCACGCCGTCGCCGTCGCACTCCCCGGCGAGCGTGACCTGTGCGACCGCGTCTTCGCCGGCGGGCACGAGGCCCTCGGCCGCGGCATCTTCGCCGAGCTCGCGCGCTGCGCCGTGCTGCAGATGCTCAACTTCACGGAGGCCGTGGCCATGACCAAGCGCGCCGCGGAGAAGCTCTTCAAGGTGCTCGACATGTACGAGGCGATCCGCGACGCGGTCCCCGTCGTGGACGGGTTCCTCGGCGGCTCTGATCAGGAAGACGGAGATGTTGCCGCGGCGACCCTGGCCGACCTCAAATCCGAGCTCGCCTCCGTGCGGTCCCGCCTGGGCGAGTCGGCGGCGGCCATATTCTGCGACTTGGAGAGCTCGATCCGTGCGGACGTCGCGAAGCAACCGGTCCCCGGCGGCGCGGTGCACCCGCTGACCCGGTACCTGATGAACTACCTGAAGGTCGCGTGCGAGTACAAGAACACCCTGGAGCAGGTGTTCCGAGAGCACCACCGCCCCGACGGCGACGAGCCGGAGGGCGCCGGTGACCCGTTCGCGGCGCAGCTGATGGAGGTGATGGAGCTGCTGCACGGGAACCTGGAGGCGAAGTCGCGGCTGTACAAGGACCCGGCGCTGGTCAGCATCTTCATGATGAACAACGGGCGGTACATGCTGCAGAAGATCCGCGGCTCGCCGGAGATCAACGCCGTGGTGGGCGAGGCGTGGTCGCGGAAGCGGTCGACGGACCTGCGGCAGTACCACAAGAACTACCAGCGGGAGACGTGGAGCCGCGTGCTGAACCTGCTCCGCGACGACGGCGTGATCACCGTGAAGGGCCACGTGCAGAAGCAGGTGCTCAAGGACCGGTTCAAGCAGTTCAACGCCGCCATGGACGAGATCCAGCGGACGCAGGGGTCGTGGGTCGTCAGCGACGAGCAGCTGCAGTCGGAGCTGCGCGTCTCCATCGCCGCCGTCATCGTGCCGGCGTACCGTTCGTTCCTCGGCCGCTTCTCGCAGCAGTTCAGCCCCGGGAGGCAGGCGGAGAAGTACATCAAGCTCAGCGGCGAGGACCTCGAGGCCATCATCGAAGAGCTCTTCGACGGCAACGCCGTCTCCATGCCCAGGAGAAGGACGTAACGTAACAATAAATTGATAATAGCATCCATGAACACACACACACACACACACACACTAAGTTTATTTTAAGAATTATCGCTGTATTTATTTTGTATTTTCGTGATCTTGTTACCTTGATTGTTTCTGGCAGTTTTGCTCCAAACAGATTACGGTGTAATCCTATTCAAACTTACTGCAGCAGGCAGATAGATGAACACTCTTTGATTGATTGATATCAGAGTTCAGAGAAACCGATAAACCAGATATGATATTATAGTAAAATGCTAAGTCAATTGGTTTTACCCATAAACCGATCGATTTTTAGCCATATCAAGAACCGGAACTATTCCGATTTTTAAGACCTTATTGGTACTAATAGTATTTGTCTAATATGTGTTCATATGAACACTCGTCTTCCACGAAACATTTAACACTTGGTGAAGACCTTGATGTCCTTCCACCACGACTCCATGCGGCGCGACATCCCGTTCTTGGTCTGCCCGTACACGCCGAACTTGAAGTAGTGCGCGTCGCCGCCGCGCCCGGGCACGGTCAGCCGGTGCTCGCCGTCGACGAACACGGTCACGTTGGACGCCGCGACGTCGTGCACGACGTTGAGCCTGAACCACCGGTCGTAGACGCCGGCGTCGACCACCCTGTCGTCGTCGTGGTAGTAGGTCAGCCGGCCGTCGTACACGTGCAGCATCAGCGTGGTCGCGTGCTCCGCCGCGCCGAAGATCTGCATCACCGACGCCCCCGACGTGCCGGCCGGGACGTAGCCGTAGCCCTCGAACTGCCACACCCCGGAGCTGTAGATCAACTGCACGGACGACGATAACCGATCCATCGAGCCAAAAGATAGTAGTGATTAACAACTAGAGCGATTTTGATGATCAATCAAACAAGGAGAAGCGTTGTTGATTGCCTCGATCTTGATCTCGGTGCGCGGGCCGCCGGGGTGGTCGGAGGTGATGGGATTGTCGGTGGCGTAGACCCACATCCGGCGCACGCCGTCGACGAGCTCGTACCGCTCGGCCAGCGGCACGTCGTAGGGCTTCTGCACCTTGAACTGCGCCTCGGTGAGCTCCACGGCCGTGAAGCCGTCGGTCAGAAGCTGGCCCTCGCAGCGCACGGCGCTCGATGACAGCAGCGCCGAGACCAGTATTAGCAGAAGAGAACCCGTGATGCCACCCATCTCTCTGCAGGGCTGCTGAGTCTCAGTGGTCACTTGCTTCACATGATCAACTAATGGAGGCGTTATATAGTTCGTTGATCGTTGTAGGTGACGCTTTTTGCCGGCCTACGACTGTAGAATATGCTATGGCCTCCCGTGTCCTGTTCCTGTTCCTTCGCTAGTCGTTACTCGTCAAAAGGTTTTGCCGGCCATCATATACAACAGCAAAAGATGACGGGAATGCCCAAATTTAAACCATCATCTTTAGCTTCAGTCGCTGATCCATTTTCAATGGTAAAATTAGAGAATTCGTGATGGGTTGAAACATTCGCAAGGGCACATTCAAAGTTGTGGGCCGAGTCTCAGCCGTGGGCTGAGTCCGTTACTATTTAACTTATTAGGTAGTAAGTCACATCGAAATTATTCCAACATACACCATCGAAATTCACGGCGCACTTATTCATCACAACATACACCATCGTTCATCGATCGATCATCATCAAGGTTTCGTGTAGATGGCCACGTTCTTCCACCACGACTCCATGCGGGGCGACGGCTGGTGGTGCGACTGCTTGTACACGCCGAACTTGAAGTAGTGCGAGTCACCGCCGTGCCCGGAGACGTCCAGCCTCCGCTTGCCGTCGATGAACACGGTCACGTTGGACGCCGCGACGTCGTGGACCACGTTGAGCCGGACCCAGCGGTCGTAGACGTCGTCGACGAGCACGCTGGAGAGGCGGTGGTAGTACGTGAGCCGGCCGTCGTAGACGTGCAGCATCAGCGTGGTCGCTTGCTCCGCCGCGCCGAAGATCTGCATCACGGAGGCGCCCGACGTGCCGCGCGGCACGTACATGTCGCCCTCGAACTGCCACACGCCGGAGCGGTAGATTTCGTTCACCTTGATCTCGGTGCGCGCGCCGCCGGGGTGGGTGGGGCTGATGGGCTTGTCGGTGGCGAAGACCCACATGCGGCGCACGCCGCCGGCGAACGAGTACCGCTGGTCCTGCGGCACGTCCCACGGCCTCTGCACCACGAACTGCGACTCCCGAAGCTCAACGTGGGTGAAGCCGGCGGTCAGGTTGACATCCCCAGCCGCGGCGGCGCACGACGACAGCGCGCAGGCCACCGACGCAAGCACCAGCAGGAGATGATAGCACGAGCTCGAACCAGCCATTGCCCACCCTTCAGATCAACGCGAACACCACGATGATTAACCACTGTAATTTTTGAAGGAATGTGCTGGGCAGAAGGAAGTATTTATAAGCGCTTTCCCGTGGCCACTGCCGGCGATAGTTACCACGACCATGTTTGGCAATGAGCCAATGACACTGGTACCTTACGTCTGGCCGAGGAGGCTTTGTGGTTGTAGTTAATCTGTTTTTACTGAGTCAGTTAGCCGTCGACGGCGACGGTGGCGATACCGCGATGCCCGGATGTCTTGGAAACCATGGAGCCTGGAAGGAGATCCCGATAGCAGACACTTGTCCCGTGTTGATTCGTCTGATTTCCCATGTAACTTTCGTCGATTTGGTAGTCACCGTGCCCAATGTGTCTTTTACCCGTCGAGGTTAACGCTTAAGATTTTGTTTTTAGTCTTGTTTGGAAATTACCTTTTTTTTTGCGATAATTGTTTGGAAGTTACCTATACTTTCGCCTTGTTTGGATACAACTAGTTTCTAAGAAATCAGTTTTTAAAAACTGAAGTAACTCCAAACAAAATAGTTTTCGCTTTGGTTTATAGAAACCAGTTTTCTAGAGATTCTGATCCAACCTAGATTATTATGGTTTTCTTTAACAAAAACGTACTACCCTTTAACAAACTAGATATTTAAAATAAAATATAGATAGAGATGTCATTTGACAAGAAAAAACTACAAACTAGTTTCTATAAACAGGCATCCAAACACCACCACCTAATTTTTCTTTATAATCTAGTTTATAAAAACTACGTATATAAACCAGTTTTTAAAAAACCGTATTAGTTCCAAACAAGGCCTTTGTCACATCAAATTTCAGGGCGCCGCAATACTTTTAGTAATTATTTGCTTGATAGCCAAACTTACATCATACCATAATTGTTAAGACCTACTTTGGAACGAGAGAATTTTTCTCGTTTTCTGCGTTTTTTCTGTGAAATTGAACTGATTTCTGTGAAATTTCTGCGTTCCAAAGAGGCCTAATAGTCTGCTAGTTCATTTCTCATACTAGAAATTGCTAAAGTTGCCTGTGCCAAATTTCTTTGCCGAGCTTTTGACATGCCCAAACTTACAATGTGGTAATCTTCGGTAGCCATCCAAATAAGGTCTTAATATGGACAGAGTTAAGTGAAATTAAACTGAATGATAAATAATATGTATATCTCACTTAAATTTTTAGTGATAAAAGAAAAAATTCTCATATAAATATTACTGTACAAAGGTATGTGTTGGGTTGAAATTAATTTTGTAAATACTTCTTTCGTTCTTTAATTGTTTTCGCTATTGACTTCAATTATCAACTTTGACTATTCATCTCATTAAAAAAGTAATTCAAATGTGTAGAATTATAAAATATAATTCAAATAACATTAATAATTATTTATCAAACTTTTTTAAATAAAACGAATAGTTATAGTTGATGTTAAAAGTCTAACTGCAACCATAAAAATGGAGAGAGTATGCTATTTACTATTGTATTTCTCCTGTCCAATGAATGCAGAAAAGAATATTGTTCAAAAAATATGTTATAAAACAATATATTTATTTTTTCTGTGAAATTTATTTTTTTTTTGAAACAAAAAATTATATTTCTTGAACGTGACACGCTACGGAAAAACGAACAAAAAAGAAAAGAAACAGGATACGTGACTCTGAGCAGAAAAGAGAATGTTGGGCCGGAGCCAATATTAGCCCAGCGCAAAACATCAGTCCAGGCCTCAGTAGCTGAACAGGGGCATTTCAGTCCGCCTCAAGAAAACCCTCGCACCCGAGGCCCCCTTATATATAAGGTCGCCTAGGGTTTACGTGCCGCCGCCTCCACACACACCTCCACCCGTTCCCCGCGCCGCCTCCCACAGGTGAGCAAGATGCCGTCTCGTCTCCCGTTCCTGCTCCTTGATCTTCTGCACTCGTCGGCGGCTGCCATTTCGTGGCCGCGGTGGGGAGCCGCCCTTGTTGTTGGTATTGCGGCGTATCTGATGGATCCGTTGTGTTGTGCAGGTAAGGAGAGGAGGAGGAGGAGGCGAGGATGTCTCACCGCAAGTTCGAGCACCCGAGGCACGGTTCCCTCGGCTTCCTCCCCAGGAAGCGCTCCTCCCGCCACCGCGGAAAGGGTACGCTTCGTTCCTCCCCGTGCGGCTGATGCGCATGTTCGTGCTTCCTCGTAATTGCTTGATTAATTCGTGGTGTGGTTAAGCCGTGCTCCAGCTTATGGTGTGATGCTTGCTAGGAAAGCGTGTAGTTTGTTTTATTCTGTAGAGTCTATGACTTTTGTTAATAATCTTGGTGTTGATGATGCAGTGCCGTTCTCCAGATGCATCACTTGAGCTGTATTTGTTCCAGCTATTGTTCTCATTTTATATCCGCACATCCTATGTGTCTGTGTGATATCATCTAGTGTACCTGTAGTTTTTCACGTACAATTATCTATTCGTTTCACCCTGTGCTTGTTTCTATTAGTTGGCCGTTGTACGTACAATGGTCTCAATTTTCAATTACTTCTCATATATAGCGCAAATGTATAATCTTGAAATGCAGTTTTGAATTGAATAACCCTAGCCACGGATACGGGTTATCCTTGAATATAGTGCCTGTAATAAAGCTTTTGGCTCATGCTGACACTGGAATTGCTATTTCGTACTCCCTCCATTCTGAAATTGTTGTCGCACTGTATTTCAAATTTGAAATAGCTGGCGACAACTTCAAAATGGAGGGAATAATATATTAGCCTAATCTATTGTTTATGCTAATTTCACTTTGGGATTAAGACAATTTGATGATATGTTTTCTGCTGCAGTGAAGTCATTCCCCAAGGATGACCCAAAGAAGCCTTGCCACCTCACTGCCTTTGTTGGCTACAAGGCTGGCATGACCCATATTGTGCGTGAGGTGGAGAAGCCTGGATCAAGTATGTGCACTTGTCATTTGTCTATCCACTTATTAGGCTTTCATGTTTTGTTTGCTTCCTTAGTTTGTTAAATAAATATCTAGCGGCACAAATGTGATATCTATACCTATTTGAAATTCTGCAGAACTCCACAAGAAGGAAACTTGTGAGGCTGTTACCATCATTGAAACACCTCCTCTTGTCATTGTTGGTCTTGTGGCTTACGTCAAGACTCCTCGTGGCCTCCGCACTCTCAATTCTGTTTGGGCTCAGCATCTTAGCGAGGAAGTGAGGAGAAGGTTCTACAAGAACTGGTGCAAGAGCAAGAAGAAGGCTTTCACCAAGTACGCTCTCAAGTTCGACACTGATGCTGGCAAGAAGGAAATTCAGTTGCAGCTTGAGAAGATGAAGAAGTATGCTTCTGTTGTCCGTGTTATCGCCCACACCCAGGTAAGGATCTATTTTGATGTTTGCTCATTTAAATTGCTATTGATCCCTTAGTTGCATATTTACTTTGTTTGTGTTCTTTATGACACTGCTGCTGCCACACATTTATTACTACAGAAATATGATTATTTGATTAATCATGCCTTTTTATATAACCCTCAGTTTTTTTCCATATCAGATTTGAACTATGATGTGAGTTTGCGTATTTGCTGACATTTTGTTTCTTTGTGTTTCAGATTAGGAAGATGAAGGGTTTGAAGCAGAAGAAGGCTCACCTGATGGAGATTCAAATCAATGGTGGAACCATTGCAGACAAGGTGGACTATGGCTACAAGTTCTTTGAGAAGGAAATCCCAGTTGATGCTGTCTTCCAGAAGGATGAGATGATTGACATCATTGGCGTCACCAAGGGTAAGGGTTACGAAGGTGTTGTCACTCGTTGGGGTGTCACCCGCCTTCCCCGCAAGACCCACAGGGGTCTCCGCAAGGTTGCTTGTATTGGTGCGTGGCATCCTGCTAGGGTCTCCTACACTGTTGCTCGTGCTGGTCAGAATGGTTACCACCACCGTACTGAGATGAACAAGAAGGTTTACAGGATCGGCAAGGCTGGTCAGGAAAGCCATGATGCTTCCACAGAGTTCGACAGGTACTTGGTAGTCTGGCTTTTGCTTGACAGTGCTATAGATGCCATCTAATAATATGTATAGGTGGTACATTTCTGACATGTTAAGCTCACCTATGTTGCTGATCATTCCAATTCTGAATGGTTTTTCTTGCAGGACTGAGAAGGACATCACTCCCATGGGTGGCTTCCCCCACTATGGTATTGTGAAGGGCGATTACCTTATGATCAAGGGTTGCTGCGTTGGTCCCAAGAAGAGAGTGGTGACCCTCCGCCAGTCCCTGCTGAAACAGACCTCCCGTGTGGCCCTGGAGGAGATCAAGCTCAAGTTCATTGACACCTCATCCAAGTTCGGGCACGGGCGCTTCCAGACCACCGAGGAGAAGCAGAGGTTCTTTGGCAAGCTCAAGGCCTAAGCAGCTACTTCTGCTCCGCAAAATGTCTCATTTGTCAAAACGTCCGCCGCCTGATACTTGTTCCCTTGTTTTTTATGGTCCTGAGTTTTGTAGCGGATATTTGAGAACCAGTTATTTATGCATTCGTGTACTGTGCTGCTTTGCCCACTGTGTCGTACCATAGCTGCAGATTTTACTGTTATAATGAAGTCTGTTTCTACTCTATTCAAACTCTTCCGGAAGAACGAATTTGCACTGATATACTCTATTCTTAAATTGTTGTTTTTAGGATAATAAATTTAGCTTAAAAATAAAACTTAAATTATTTTTAAAAGGACTTAATTGGTTTGGATGTACTCTTATTAGAATCATGAGCTCGTGGTGGTCTGTTTGATTGTTCTTTGCAGAACAGAACTTCGCAGGGATTCTCGATCTTTAAGAATCGGTTCCCGATGAATTGGCTCAACTTTATGCTGGCAGTTTTGGATTGTCGGTGGCGAAGAACTCTGCGGGGCCATGATCTCCGTTTTGGCTCTTGTAACCAGGGATCACAAAACTGCGGTTTCTCACATGGCTTTTGCGAAAATAGCTCAAACCGTTTCGGTCTGATTTGGGCGGTTTAACGGTTTTTGAATTTAAATTTTTTTAAAATTTGAAAATTTGATGGATTACAAAATAAAAAATATGTAAAAAACAAGATGAAAAATGCAACTTTTTGGTTGAATCAGTTTTTTAAAAAATTTTGATTTTGATGCCGAAAAAATTTGAGAAAAATTAGATAAAAAATATATAAGTAAATTTTATCTTCACTCATCTGTACAAAGCAACTTTAACGCCTCTTCTTTTTCCGTCCGCGTAGTGCGATCGCGTCGTCCGCCGCTCGTATGTCGGAAACCGCGTCGGAGCAGCGGCTAGCCGCGCGCGCGCCGAGCGCTCGGCAAGCCGACCGGTTGGAGTGGTAAGCCACGCGCCGAGGACGGTTAGCCGGCTCCATCGGTAAACCGCGCGATTTACGCGGTAAGCCGCGCGATTTACGCGGAAAGCCGTCCGATCTGGTGGGTTTCCGTGGCAGAGATGGTGAGATGGTTGTTTTTGTGTGTTTTTTTTCAAATATTGGTCGATTTGTTAGCAAATTTAGAACATAGTTTGTTATTTTTAGGAATTGTTGGTTGTAAGATGTCAGATCAGACCGATTCGGTTTAGAAGCACGGGGACAACGTGCATCTCGGGTTCCGTTGAAATATTGCAAGGCCGTGAAGAGAGGGGGTGGTGCCACACGATTCAACCAACATTTGACACATTGTAGAAGCAGCGTACTTGAGTGTCCTCATGTTCCCACGAACGTGTGGGACTATTTTCGCTGGGAGCTTGATATAACCGTCGAGCGGAGGAAAGACCGAGCTAAACAGACCCTTAGACAGTACTAGGTTGCAGGTCGAAGAAATGTCAATGAAGAAGACGATGAGGAGATGCAGACTGCCATAAGGTTATCTTAAGAGGAGGAGGAATTTCGACAGCGTCAGTGTTCATATGGTGATCAGTTCGACAGTGATGGTGCTGGTGCTGGTTCATCGCAAGGTGCTTCTGGTTCGTCGCAGAGAGGTGGTGGGTCTGGATTGTTTGGTATGATGAGGAGGTCCGCATCACAGAGGTCAGGTAATGAACGGATTCAAACTAGAATCGATACAGGTCAATGAACTGCGAAGAGCAACTAGCAAAGTCGGCCATTGAACGCGCATGGTCAAATTTTTTTCATACAGAAGTCATCTCTGATAGAAAAGCTGATAGTCTATACTTTGTTAGTGCTATAAAGGAGACACAGAGATGGAATATTAGACCTTTATTTTATTGTATTACATGTTTCCTTATATGTTACCATATTTATGTCCTGTGTCATGATGTTTGCAGGTGAGGACGTGACTAGCCTAACTAGAATGAAAATATATATGTTACCTTGAGTGAAGTACTTCTCAGATATCATATATGTAAAAATGAGTATGAAGCCCTTTATAAAAATGATGAGCGAGAGATGCAGAGATACATAGACATTATAAATCGTAGGATGGTGGACATTTGCAATGATGCCTTTGTGAATGTAGGTAATACGTACTTATGAAAAAAACATTATTGTTTTTTTGTTTCTACTGCAACAATATTTAACTATTGTTATATGTGCAGTTGGATCTTTGAACCTAAGAAGTCACTATTTTTACGAGATGAGTCGAAATATTATGAACGATATTCGAGAGCCATTTACACGCATAGCATCAATCGACTTATGTGTGCAGGCCCTGCAGGAGGCGAAAATTTTTAGAAGAAAACAAGATTCATTCATCACTGAGTTGGCCAACAAGATGGCAATTGATAAGAATACTTCTTCTGCAGCTTGGTGAAACATGTTTGGAAGTGACACACCTCATCTCCAGCAGCTTGCATTACAGATAGTCTCACAGTGTGCATCATCCAGTGGTTATGAGCGCAACTGGAGTACATTTGCATTGATCTGCACGAAGGTGCGTAACAGATTATCTCATGAGAAATTGCATAAGCTGGTATATGTTAACTACAACCTTCGAATCCGTATGCATGATGCTTTATGGACATATAAGCCACCAGAAGATGATCCATTTGATCGTCTCATAGAGCTGTCGTTGTATGATTCTTCAAATCCTATTCGAGAATGGATGGAACATAGGAGATCTAATTCTGACTCTGTTCTTGATGAGGAGTGCACCGAGACTGACAGTCATATACCTAGTCGTCTTGTTACAGATGATGACGCTGGTAGACAGTTGCTGCGCGTGTCTCGTGCTGTAACAATATCTGAATGGGCGGATCAAAATGTGGGTGATACTCACATAGGCAAGAGAAAGGTTCAAAGTGCAAGACAGAAAAAATTGGTAAAAAGATGAGGTTAAGAAGTAAAGGGAAAGGTAAGAATGTCGACAGTGACAGACGAAGCCCACTCTACTGGAAATCAAATGATAGCAGCTCCCGGACTACATCTGGAGCCCCACCAAACAGTATGGTTCTTAAGTCACAGGCACCGGTCACAACTCATCATTTCACAGATAACAATTTTTTCGCATCATACAATCAATTTTAATTCATTTATCTTACACTTCACTTCTTTTACAGGTGAGACAGATTATACCCATGCTACACAGGATGAGGATCACGGTGCTCCACAGTCACCAAAGACATCGATGGGGGGAGGCAGTATTACTACGGCACGTACTATTCCGCGTTAGACAGTGATTTCTCATACAGCCAAAGTAATGAGTACTATAATTATTTGTACGGTGATCATAGCACAGAACCTCCCTCCACATGGGTTTACGAATGGCAAAATCCAGAGTTTTATAACATGTTATACTCACAAATGAGAGACAACTACTGCTTGGACGAGACAATCTTGGAACGAATTCAAATCGGAGTTGTTAGCTAACCAGAGGAACTCAACTTCTCTCAAGTGAAGAGTGCGACAATGCATATTTTGATTGAAATACAATTTAAAAGTGAAATGTGCTTTGAAAACTATGTATAAACTTTAGATTTGTTGTGGATGAACAACATGTATATATAGATTTATTGTGTTCCGAACTTTAGATTTGTTACGAATGAATAACCGTCTTTTATTTATGGATGAAATATGTTGTGAATATTGATATTAAAAAAAATTAGAATAGGTCATGCCCAATTTTTCAGCACTTTTTTTTATCTAATTTCTTATTTTTTACTAATTTATCGGTTTTCAGATAAATCAAACGGTTTACCGTAAAAATCGCGCGGTTTTTAGCAAAAACCGCTTGGTTTTCGCTGTCACCGGTTTTTAGAAAAACTGAGCGGCTTACCACTCAAACCGCGTGATTTACCGCAAAAACTGTGCGATTTACAGTTTTCGAACCGTCCAAACCGTTTCAAAATTTAAAAATTAAAATTTTAAAAAAAACAAACGATTTTAATAGTTTTGGCGGTTTTCGTCATACCCCCTTCCGAGCGGTTCTGCTTGTAACGCGTATTCGAGTTCGGCCTCATATTCCGCAGTTGGTTTTCACTTTTCACTCTCCAGCTGCTTGGCTCGGTCAGAAGGGTTCAGAACAGACTCGAAAGAGACCAAGAGCCAGTAAAGGGAGTGATTGGATGCTGGCATGAGCCTCAGCCTGGTTGGGAGGCGCATGCAGGTCCAAATGAGCCAGGTTCCACGGATGCAGCTTCTAGTGATTGGTTTGCTTGAATTGTTTCCTTCTGGACGGTTTGAGATGTTGATTGGTTGACTGATTTCAACTTCGGGTTGCAGCTGCAAGCGCAAGTAATCGTGATTGGTAGACCGCACTAAGCAGTATCTGATGACCTTGGACTGAATTGGTGAGCTTACCACCCTTTTCCCCGCAATTTCTGGCGCCACAACTTCAACTTTGGCGCCATCATCAGAACCAACAAGAACAGGTGATAAGATGAGATAAATAATGATATAACATGATTCGAATATCATCAAAGGGGAATTACAAAGAATAAATCAGATGAATAAACATAAAAAATATATGTCGTTTGGGCACTGATTCACGGGATTCCACCGAAAGCCACCTGACATGTAAAATCAATGAACAACTTGCAGACCAAGATTTTACATGGATATTCAGTTCATAGGTAAATTGATTTTACATGTACAATGAAACATGTCAGGACCCCAGGCGCGCCTAGCTCCAGCGTGTACCCGATGCGGCCCGCCGCTGCGGCCTCCGCCTATAGCTTCATCTCTACGCAGCTCAGCCTCAACCCCCACCTCGACTCCGACATCGCGGTCACCGCGCCCCTTGATCTCCACGCAATGCGGCCGCGTCCCCAGTGTCCTTCTCCTAAGGTGTCGACATGGTCCTCGCGCCCATCGACTCCGACGCCGCTGCATCACGAGATGGACCTAGCCTCGCCGCCGCTTAGGTCGGCTCCGACCGCCGCAAGAATCGCACGCAAGCAGACGTATGTTCGCGAGCTGGAAGAGGTGGTGAGGGAGAGGATAAAGTTGCGACGCAAGGAGCGGAGCGGTAACCGTGGCCTCACTGCGTCACCTGCGTTTATTCGCCCGCGCGACCGCGTGCCTCGGGTGCTCCGCGAGCTGGACCGACGCAGCCAGGCCCGGCAGCGAAGGTCGTCCCCCACGTACGAGTCGGGCCAGGCTGCGGGTGTACGGCTGCACGTCGTGGGCCTGGCTGTGAGGCGCGGTCCAGCAATCAAACATGAACAAGCTGCATGAAATGGGTCTGGCCGAGGGGTCGTCCGGGAACCCATCCGGTCTTGGAGACTGGAGACATATCGATCCGTGCACCAGGTCTGTCATCCACCCCTCACTTTACGACTCGTCCGGTCATCCATGCGCCCACCGATCCACCGTGCACCGCGTTCAGGCAAGCAGGCGATCTCCCAAACTTCCGCTCCACTGCAGCACGCCACGTGGCCCGGCCCAGCGCGCACGGACGATGCGGGGCAGCCACCTGAGGAAGCGAGCGAGCGAGCGAGCGAGCCGCTGACCTCCAGGCCTCCACTCCTCGCTCCGCGCCCAGCCAGCCAGCCAGGGCAAGGGACGAACCAACAGGAGCGGCGGCGGAAGGCGCGAGGCAAGGTGAGGTTCCTGCTCCGCTCCCTTCTCGATTCGGTGCTGCTCTGCGTGGCCGGGGACGGCCTGCCGGCCGAGCCGTCCGCCGTACCTTGGGCGTTCAGCGTTCGGGTGCGTCCCAGCTGTCCAGGGATTCGGATTCGGCCGTCTCCTCCTCGCGGCTCGTGCGTGCGCCTGGCGGGTGCGGCGGACCATTTCCATTTTCCTTCATTTTTGTGCCTAGGAATTTTGGGGGTATTATGTGCTGTTGATTCAGTTCAGCTCACTCTATCACGTGGAATACATCTTGTCTAACGTGGCTCGCTCATCACCTGATTTTCTGTTCGGCGCGTCGATTAAAGTAGATGATGTCAGTTTTAAGTGACGATGATTCTCTGGAATACGGAGTGCTCCAAATAAACCCTACTGTTTTCGGGTACTCTTAGCATCAGATTCAATCATTTTTTTTTCTCTCTTTCGAGTTAATGCACTGTTAGTTTTACTAAAGTTATCCGTATGGACCACGATTTTTCCTTTTTGGTGGCCATTGCTGTTTTAGATTCCCTTTTGATAATTTTTTCTTATCATTATGGTCTCTTCTGCTTCTAAAGGAGTACACTTCTTGTCGTTTATATTATTTAATCTAAAGGAGTACATTCGTTGGTTCATCCAATATTAGTGTCCTGATATTTTACTCAATTTTTTTCCCCTGTAGTTATGGATAGATATCAAAGGGTAGAAAAGCCTCGGAATGAGACACCAATTAGCCAGAATGAGATCAGGATCACTACACAAGGGAGGATGAGGATCTATATCAGCTATGGGATGTCATTGCTTGAGGTGATCCAATAACTATGGTCTTTGCTTTGTTGTTATCTAGCATAAAATAGGCATCTCTATTATGTTTCTAACAACTAAAGCCTGTACATGTTTGCCATCTTTAGGGATATTCTTAGTAGAAACTCGTACATTTGCTGTACTCAAGAGCACAGTTCATTTATTAGGAGTGTTTCCTTTTTACTGTTGTAATAAACTCTCTTAACTACATGCTGACCTGCTTGGCTCAAAAGTTCCTTTTTACAAAAAAAAAAACACACTAGTCAAATGATAAATTTACGTTCTCTATGAACTTAGTATTTTAGTGTTTGCATGTCAAATTTACTGCTTATTTCACTTTGGATTTTTGAAGTTCTGTTACCTTTTGAAATACATCAGAAAAATTCATTTCCAGCATGTGTTTTCCTCAATTATCTCTTGAAATAGGTGAGGATAATCAGTTTGACTAAAGGACAAAACTTATGTACAGTTCACATCATTTTATAATAAATGCTGCAATTGATGGTTGGTTGGTTGCACATGCTATTTTGCCAAATTAGTGTCAAATTTTTTGAAAATGTTTACTTTTTGCAGAACAAAGATGTCATACAATATAACTGTTCCAATTTCTGTTTGCAATATCATGAACTTTTATTCCACTATGGTCCCCTTTGGTAGAGATTCTCTTCGATTCTCTAGGATAAACATTTAGAATTAACACAGAGAATCACTTCACAGAATTAGGAGAAGCTACTTTTTTCAGCTTCCAACACCTTAGTTCATTTCATAGAATCACTTCACAAAATCAGCAAAGAATCATTTCTCCTGAAAATAGCGCTTAACACAGCTTTTCCTCCGTGGGGCTCTGCCAAAAGGGGCCTATATTTGAACGTATAACAGTGTTCACATTCCTCGAGTCTTTTCTTATTATTTGTTTATTTTACTCTATATTCTCAGGAAAATGGCCATGATGAGATTAGTATCAAGGCCATGGGACGGGCCATAAATAAAACTGTTATGATTGTTGAATTGATAAAGGTAGGCTTCAGTAACCTCTGCTGCCTTGTACTCCCTTCAGTTTTAAATTATTGACACTGTTGATTTTTAACATCAACTTTGACTATTCGTCTTATTCAAAAAATTTGTTCAAATGTGTAAAGTTATTAATCATGATTTAAATTTTACTAATGATAAATTAAATAATAAAATTTTTTACACATTTGAAGACGAATGGTCAAAGTTGATGTTATAAGTCAACGGTGTCAATATTTTAAAACCGGAGGGAGTACATCTGTTATTAAAGTTGCTGTTTAGTTTTCTTACTGTTAACTGTTCATCCAGAGAAGGGTTGCTGGTCTTCATCAGAATACATCTATTGAATCTGTTGATATCACATACATATGGGAACCTTTGGAAGAAGGCCTTCTCCCGTAAGGATACTCTTTCATTCTGTCAAATAAAATAACAGAGATGCTCTGGAACTTTCTTATATCCTTTCAAAAGAAATGAGAAAAATACATTGGAACACTAATATAACTCGTCGCAGTCTGGAGATGACTCGTCATGTATCGATGATCACCATAACATTGTCCAAGGAATTGCTGGATACATCATCTCCAGGGTTAGTCAAAATCCTTGCTCTAGGACAGTTCCATACACTACACACTTGACCACTTGGCTCTATTTGATCCATTTATAATTGATCAGTTTATTGAAGTGGGTCCATTATATTTATAATGCTGATGTACCTAGGTACCAGCCACCTATCCCGGCGGAAGAGGTGAAACCTGCTTTCGACTATGACCGCGAAGGTGCTAATCCGATCATTTTTATCTTTTGCTACTGGCAGCTCACCATGTAACAAATATCTTATTCTTTGTCATTCAGAATCCTATCCTACTGGTCGAGGAAGAGGTCGTGGTGGTGGAAGGAGAGTCAGGGGAAGAGGTATATTCATTTCCGTGTCTGTTATTAACCTCAATTCTGGGCAGTATCCTTCAAAAGAACTTCTGGACAATAGCATCATCGGTTCCTCAACTGTGCCTCTTATCATGTTTGCATGCTAAATTGCCATTGCAGTTTCTTACCTGTTGCTGTTTTATGAAGCCTGCATCTGAAAACCTGATTTCCCACACTCCATATTTGTCATACTGAGCAAATGAGCCCTTTGGTTTCTCATCTGTTATCAGTTACAGGCTATGGCTAACACAACAAACAAAGCTTGTAAATAACTTTAGGTGGATATGGAATCTGTTTTGTTAATTCCTGCATAACCATTGTGAGCAGCGATGAGCAGCGGTCTCCCCCCCCCCCCCCCCCCCCCCCCCCCCCC
>BCLF01000205.1:138280-160507 GCA_001602275.1 Zoysia japonica
CCCCCCCCCCCCCCCCCCCTGCTTATGATTACAATGATGAGTGGGAGGAGAGAGGAGAGTATTACAGCAGAGGACGGGGCAGAGGGAGATCAAAAGGGAGGGGAGCAAGAGGCCTCGGTTAGTATGCCGGCGGCAGGCGCGGTGGCTATGGACCCGATTATGGCTACGGCGGCAGAGGCGGCTATGGTTATGGCTACGGTGGCAGCAGAGGCGGTTACTACGAAGAGCAAGATGAGTTTGAGCACTACGACGGTGAGCCTGAAGAGTATGCCCCTCCAGCTCGTGGTAAGCTCAGTCTGGTGGTGCACATTTATGTGGGACTTGCACGTTGCACCTCTCATGAGTCATGACTTCTGTATTTATTTCGCAGGGCGTGGCAGGGGCAGTGTTTGAGATTTCGGTGGAGCCGCCGAAACCGGCCACTAGCGGTTTGGCGGTTTACCAAAAAATGGGAAAAACCGGTTGGTTTTTATATTGAATTTCGATTTTTCAAACTTCGAAAGCTAAGCCGGTTGTGAAACGGTTAACCAGTCGGTTTGACCAGTTAGCCAGCCGGTTTGTCCGGTAAACCAGGCGGTTTGAGCCGTTGCGCGCAGAAACGAAAACCGGCCGGTTCTGTCGATAAACCGGCCGGTTGTGCCGATAAACCGGTCGAAATAATAAAAAACCGATAAAATGTTGGAAAATTAAGAAAAAATAGAAAAAGTTCAGAAAAATTTTGGTATGACTTTTGCTAAATTTTTTAATACATTTACACAATATATACTTCATCGATGGATAATAAAACACACAATTTAACAATATATTCATATTAGTTCATACATAAAGTTCACACTTTACATTGAATTGTATTTTAATAAAAATAAGGCACTTATCATTTGATATTATTTGAATTTCTCTAGTGACGAGCAACTCAACTTTGAATTCATTTCAAGTTTGACTCGTACAAGTGGAAGTTGTCTTCTTGTGAGTGCAATTTCGGATTCTGTCATCGATATATTTACGTGATCGTTGGTTGTGAGTTATAATCACTTCAAGGATAATTGTAGTATTCAAGACTTTGGTTTTAGAAGGTATCACTGTCTGTTTTCGAGTAGTAAGCACCATATTGATGCTGCTTATTTTTCATTGTGGTCTTCTATGAGTGTAGAGCGTTATGGTCTTGATTTTATATAGCATGTATGAAGTTTGTCTCCTCTGCAAAAGAAGTCAAATATATGAAAAAGAAATTAAAATTGCTCATATGATGCAAAGATATAGTTATCTATGAAATGATACGTAGTTGCTGGTGGCTGGGAGTCGGGAATCACGTTTGCATCGTCTGGTACATCTATAGAATCTGTCTAGGAGCTGCTGTCATTGAACTTTTGGTGAGGTAAGCTTTGTTTGGTGTCTTTAGAATCTTTGTAGTCGTCGCGCCCACTTCCTTACCTTTGCGTTTGCTCATAGTTCTTTTCTTTTTAGCACTCGTTTTTTTCTTTTGACGCTGCTGCTTTCTTTTTTCTACGTGTCACTCATATTTTGTTCTGTTCATTCAGACATTTTTGTAGCACGAGACAACCGTATTAACTGTTTACTAGCTTCATTAGTGCTCACTAGATGGAATGGCAGAGGAGTGTTACTCTCCGTGTCTTTTTTATCAAGAAGAGGATCAGCATTTGATCTTCTGTATTTCATTCGATCTCTAATTAGATTAGAAGAATTATACAATGATAGCTTTATGAGACGATCAAAGAGATTAGCTTCTGGTGGTTTATATGTAAATTCAGCATTTCGCATTTGTATTTTGAGATTGTAGTTGACATACATCAACTTATGTAATTTGATATGAGAGAGTGTTGCGCATCTTTGTGTGTACTAATGCAAATGTATTTCAATTATGTTCGTATCCACTAGATGATGTGCATTGCGACACTAGTTGCAATGTAAGCTTCTAAAGATTTGGTATCTCACCACTAAACATGTGTTATCATTGAGCGGGTGAAGTTTTTGCATCCACTGTCATCTTGCTGGCCAACTCAGTGGCGAATGCACTTTGATTTTTTTTCAAATTTTCGCCTCCTGCAGGACCTGAACACACATATCGGTGGGTGTTATACATGAAAATGCGTCTCAAATATCATGCAACGTATTTGCATTGAAACTATATGAATAGTGTGCTTTTGGGTTCAACGCTCTAGCTGCACATATAGTAATAATTAGATACGTAGGAATCATTAATGAAATATATTAGTGGTTATGTTGGTAAACACATTTTAGCTGCATTTACAAATGTGTCATTACAAATATCATGCATCCGACGATTAATAACTTACATGTATCTTTTGTACTCTCTATTATTATTCTGAAAAAGAGTTTAATACTCATTTTTTAATAAGTGATACCGGAAAAGAACTTCACTTAAGTTCGGAGCCGTATCTTAATCAAAAAAATTGAAGGAATATATACAATGGTTGCACGGCATCAACCATCATGACATGCTAGCTAGGCACGAGTGTGCATATCTTTTCTCATCAATGTTGAACTATCGACTTTGTAAGAAACTTTGAGAACCCATCCATGCTATGAACTTGTTCTTTCGACGATGCACTCTCAATAAGTATATAGTTGATGCCAAAACGACTTGCATTTTATTTTACCAACTATCACCAATAGCATTCGTCATTATGGAGTGCAGCTGATTATGATTGTACAACCAACGAGTAACTTTACGAGTAAATTTTATCACAGCTTTGTGTTCTGAAAAGTCACCAATGGTCTTTAGCATCAAGTTGGTTGTATGTGCCACACACGGTTGGCAGACAATATGATTGTATTTGTTTCTTAGGTGCTTGCACGTTTTCTTATAATTGAAACCATTATCAGTAATAATCTGGATAATATGCTCTGAATCAATATCAATGCACACTTTGTTCATTTCCTGCAAATGAACAGGCTACCAATCAATATGACAGTATTGCAAATACATTGAATGATCAATGCAAGTAACATATGAACATACGTTGAATATGAACTCTGCTGACTGACTGTTCCCTGTAACATCAGAAGACATGTGAAAAAACATGACACCGTTACAATAAATCAAAAAATTTATCAAGTTCATCCTTGTAGGTTTAGTCAAGAGTCGCACATGATAGTAACACCGTGCGTCGACCACTCTACCTTGAATTTTTCGAATTGCTTCTGAATGTCACTCTCATTTTGATTAAGTTATGTTCCATCTATTTTTCTGCCAGTTGTGCTATGATTGCTTTTATCTGCAAACATAATAAATCATGACATAAATATGTGCAAACGTACTGTGAATATAATGAAGAAAATGAAAGTAGCGTACTCCATCTCTGTGTCTCTTTGATTGCGCTAATGAAGTACAGATTATCTGCTTTCCTATCGGCAATGGCTTCTATATGGAAGAATTTATATCATGTCTTTCCAATTGCTAACTTTGCTAGCTTGCTCTTTGCCATACATGGACCAGTATCTATCTTGGTTTGAACTCGTTTCTTGCCACTTTACTTTTGTGACATTGACTTTCTTATCATGCCAAACAATGCTTCACCACCTTGAGAAGAACCACCATCTTAAGAGGAAGCACATGCACCTTGAAAAGAATCACCTGCACTCGACGAACCACCAACATATTGCTCGAACTGACACCATACATACGCTGTCGCTGTCGGAATTTCTTTTCTCTAGATAGCCTCATGGTAGCCTGCAGCTCCTCATCATTCTTCACATTCACATTGCCCTCACCTGCAATCTCCTGCTATCTCAGGGCCTGTCTAGCTTGGTCTTTTCTTCGCTCGGCGGTCCTATCAAGCTCCTGACGGAAATAGTCCCGCATCTCGACAGGAATGTGAGCACAACCCATCACATTGCCGCTTCGATGTGTCAAATATTGTTTGAATCATGTAGCACCTTCACCTTTCTTCGTGCTCTTGCAATATTTGCAACGGAACTCGAAGTACATATTTTCCCCGTGTTCTCACACCGAATCTGCCATCCTATATTCAACAATACTATGCAAATAAGCAACTATGTTTCAAAGTTTCAAAGAAATAAAAAAAATGACAAAAATCGACCCTAAATAGCAAACTAACCTTCTGCACCGCAAAACCGAGCTAATCGAGCGACGAACCGCTGCAATCGACCGGCTAGCCGCTTGTACCGGCCGGTTAGCCGCGGCGGCCGGCTTCCCTGCTGGTCGAGGAAGAAGTCGTGGTGGTGGAAGGAGAGGTCGTGCTGGTCGAGGAAGAGGTCGACGAACCGCTGCAATCGACCCTAAATAAGCAACCATGTTTCAAAGCTTCCCTGCAATCTTTCACTTTTTTACGTATTAACTTTCATGATTTTTTTTATCACGTAAATCAACATATTTTCAAAAATGGATTCGACCGTAATGTTGCATTTTTATTATAGTTTTTTTTATATTTTTTATTTCAAAATCCATCAAATTTTTATAATTAAAAAAAAATTGAAACCGAAAACCGGTCTAGACCGGGAGGTTGATGATCTCGTTATTTTTTTCATGATGGATGTGCGTGGAGTGTTGCTGCATCAGGTTGATGATCTGCTGCCTGTCTTACTGGTCCAGTCCATCGTGCGTTGTTAGCCATTTCGGCCGGCGCCAGGGTGTTCCCTTGGGTGGTGCCGTGTGAATGCTGCTGAATGTGCAGATTACCTAGAGTTCTCCGTTGCCGACATGTGTGTCTTCGTTCGTTGCTGACATGGCGCCGATAAGTAATCTGGCCCCTGCCCTGAGTCTTTATCGGGCAGCGTCCGAGTTCATACGGTAGGTTCATCCGCCTCTTTGTCGGGCGGCCGCCGCCATGAACCAACCATCGGAGGTCGGTCTTGCAACCGCAGGAGGATTGGCGTTGCGCTGTTCTTTCAAGGGAGGATAACGTACTAAAGGCGGAGTGGGACGCCACCACCGGTGCAGAAACTAGCGGCGCGCCGTCGACGGCGGCGCCCTCTGGTTCTCACCGTCTTTCAGCGGTCGGCCGCTGTTTCGCTACAGCAAGAGGAATTTATTCCAAGGATCCTTTCTCGAAAATGAATTTTGTCTTAAAAAATATATCTCGAAAATGAAGCTCACAGTATCCAAGAATACGGTACTTACTACAACGACTACACTTATCCAGGCCTTAAAAAAAAAAAACTTCTCCATACAAGCGGAAAGACTGCTACTGCTACATCCAAATTTCAACGGTGGTCAACGAACATCAAAAGCGTCGGGTCAGCGGGAGCTGATCTTTGTTTGTGTGCGCGCGCGCGTGCGTCATCCTGAGGCTGAGGGGTCTCCTGGCGGCGGCGAAGGCCCCCACCCAAAGCCCGGACGAGGAACCGGCAGCGGTGGCGGGGGCTCGGAACGGCTGCTCTGCGGGCGGAAATGGTGAGCCGCGCCGGGCACCGGCACCGCTGATGGCGTCTGAGGCGCGCGCGCCACCGTCTGGTCAACAAGCGTTGGCGGCGCGCCGGCGCCCTGCAGGAACCTGGCGTACTCCGCGTACTCCCCGCCGTCGCCCATCATCATCGGCGCCTGCGACTCCAGCACGCCCTCCGGCCACTCGGGCGGCGGCGGCACTGAGGCTACTCGCGGCGCCGTGGGCGCAGGCAGAGCGGCCGACTCGGGGAAGTTGAGCTTGGCGCGGGCGCCGCGGAACTGAAGCGCCGCAACGTCGTAGGCCCGCGCGGCGGCCTCGGCGGTGTCGAAGGTGCCGAGCCACACGCGCGCCGCCCTGTGCGGGTCGCGGATCTCCGCCGCCCACTTGCCCCATGGTCGCTGCCGCACGCCGCGGTACCGCCTCCTCCTGCGCGCGTCGGAGGAGGAAGATGGAGACGCGAGCTGCGCGCTCGGGCTCGGTGATGACGCCGTCGTCGCGAATGGCGGTGTGTACGGCGTTGCTACTGCTGCTGATCCGTAATCTGTGGACACGGCGCGAAAAGAGAGTCAGGAACGACGCCGTCCAACTGGTTGAAGTCACGCTACTACAGAAATTCATGTTTTCAAAAGATCATATTTCACTCTGTAAAAAATTGCACAAAAGGAAGAGCATAGTTCCTTTCGCGTTCCTCTAATGAGATGAGAAGAAATGATCAAATGTAACACAAGCTATGACTCCTTCTCCCTTGCTCTGTTTCCGAGGAGGTGAGAAACACATGCGAGATTTGTTATATGCGACGTCACTATATACAGCACTTTTTTTTTTTACTCCATCCGTTTTAAAATAAGTATTTCTACGTTTAAGTCAAATAAAATCTTAACGCTTTGGACACTGATAATATATAATTAAAAATATTTTTATCATATAAAAATTATATTTTTTATTTATCATTAAATAAATATTTATAAAAATAATATTTTTATATAAAAATTATGTAATTTTATAGATATTATTAATAAAAGTTAAAAATATTTTGATCTTATTTAAACTTAGTAATACTAATAGTTTATTATTTTATCAAATACAACATAAGTTATCACTATATACAAACCTGTTTTTGTTTTATTTTTTCTCGGATTTGTTGCAATGCAACAGCGACAACTGATACTTTGCACGTAGCAGAAACAAAGGAAAAAAAAATACCGTAGCAAGCAGCCGACGACGGTGCTCCGCACGCCCACGACGCGCCCTCCGGCGCGACGGCAGCCTCGCCCGCGATGACGGCGGACAGCGCGGACACCATGGCCGACATCTCCCTGTCGCCCCGCGACTGCGACAACGGCATTGACGGCGTCGAACTCGCCGAGTCGACAGCCGACCGCTCCTCCCCTCCCTCCTCGGCGACGCCGGCGAGACGTCGTCGTTGCTTCCCGCTCCCTCCTCCTGCTGGCGGCGAGGTAGCCACCTTTGGAGCGCAGCAGATATATAAACTTACGTGCAGGCAGGCAGAGGCGGCAGCTGATGAATTGAGCAACGTGACGCTTTCTTCTCCTCTTCCGCGTCCCAGGTGGCCAGGTGACCGTTTATATAGCCAATATATAGTCGGCGGCAAGCGAACCGCCAAAAACAAAAATAAAACGAATCTCTCTCTCTCTCTCTCTCTCTCTCTCATTTTTGTTTCGTTTTGCAATTAAAAAAAGAAGAAGAGACGTGCCCGCCGTTTTACCTACAGTGTGAACCCCGACGAGGTGCAATGCATTTCATCATCTTCCTAATTCGGCGGTCTGTTGATGTACTAGTAACAGTTCTTTTTGGAATGGTTCGGTGCGAATTCGCTTCCTCCCTACGTACACAATGGAGACACGTACTACTGTATTATTATTAACTTAACCTATTACCTACGTAAGTAACAAATTGGAATATAATTGGGAGACATACGTAATGTTAAACTGATCTTTCTATCATTGTAAAGCTGACCTGTTTCACACCTGGGGTTGACCGATAGGGCGGTTCTGGGTTTGACCACGGTACTTGTGTCATCCAGAAGGATTCATCGACTGTACTCCGTACTTGCTTCACCAACAAGCAAAAGTTATCAAATCCGCGATTAACTCCTGCTGTGATTCGTCGGTAACTTGTCGGTAACGAGCAATCTGACATACGCTTATCATTAAATTTATACTGTACATATATTAGGGTACTAGGTAACCAAATCCAAATTGGCGATGCATCTGATGAAGACCATTTCCCAGCTGGCCGCCGATAATCCCCCCTCTTTATTCACACGTGCCAGAACAACATATGTCAAGGTAGTAATCTCTTCGATCCAAGCTATTTTTAGTTTAATCAAAATTAATTTTTTTATCACTTAATCACTAATAATATTTTATCATATAAAAATTATATTTTTTGATTCATTATGAAATAAGTTTTTATAAAAAATACATATTTACATTAAAAATTCTATAATTTGCTAGATATTATTAGTAAAAATTTAAAGAATTTGATCTATTCAAACTTAAAAATACTTATATTTTGGAACATAGGTAGTAGCTACTTGCACCGTACTTCTTCTGTTCTTTAATTAACTTTTAAATTCAACTTTAACTATTTGTTTTATTTAAAAATTTTGCTTAAATGTGTAAAATTTTAAATTATGATTCAAATAGCTTTAATGATAAATTAAATTATATCAAAATATATAAAATTTATCAAAATTTTTAAATAAAATAAATAATCAAAGTTAAATTTAAAAGTCAACGACGATATCAATTAAAGAATTAAAGAACTGAAGGAGCAGTATCGTGTTCTCGCCGACATGGCGCGGATCGTGCTCGTGCCGTCGATCTATCCATACGTACTGTTACAAGTCGAAAGAAAGATGTGATCGTTTCTTTAATATATCTCGAAAAGGAAGAGCTCAAAGGATCCAATAATACGGTAAGAATAAACCTCTCTGTGACCCTATCCAAGAAAAAAAAACAGCCACAAGTCGGTACATCCAAATTTCAACGGTGGTCAAGGAACGTCAAAAGCGTCAGGTCAGCGGTATCTGATTTTTGTGGGCGCGCGCGCGCACGTGTCATCTTGAGGGGTCTCCTGGCGGCGGCGGACACCACCCAAAGCCCGGACGAGGAACTGGCAGCTGCGGTGGATGCTCGGAACGGCTGCTCTGCGGGCGGAAATGGTGAGCCGCGCCGGGCACCGGCACCGCTGATGGCGTCTGAGGCGCGCGCGCCACCGTCTGGTCAACGAACCTTGGCGGTTCGCCGGCGCCCTGCAGGAACCTGGCGTACTCTCCGCGTACTCCCCGCCGCCGTCGCCCATCATCATCGCCGCCTGCGACTCCAGCACGCCCTCCGGCCGCGCAGGCGGCGGCTCTGAGGCTGCTTGCGGCACCGTGGGCGCGGTGGGGAGGGCGGCCGACTCGGGGAAGTTCAGCTTGGCGCGGGCGCCGCGGAACCGGAGCGCGGCGACGTCGTAGGCCAGCGCGGCGGCCTCGACGGTGTCGAAGGTGCCGAGCCACACGCGCGCCGCCCTGTGCGGGTCGCGGATCTCCGCCGCCCACTTGCCCCACGGCCGCTGCCGCATGCCGCGGTACCGCCTTTATCTCAGTCGTTCCCGAAGTCGGCCACAAGGATCAAGGAACACTGCATTGCAGTGCAACGGTTGAAGCAACGGAGCTGGAGCAGTACTTCCTTCTGTTTGACACGGTTGATTTTTATCATTTGTTTTATTAAAAAAATTATTTTAATATATAAAATTATTAATTGTAATTTAAATTTCATTAACAATAAATCAAATTATAATAAAATGTTTCGCATTTGAACAAATTTTTTAAATAAAATGAATTGTTAAAGTTAATGTTAAAAATCAATAGTGTCAATATTTTAAAATTAAAAAAATTACAATACAGTAAGCGCCGGTCAATTTTCTCACTGATAACAGTAACTTGATTGTCGTGTAAGATCCACGAAACAAACAATCAAGAACCGTGACTGAACTTTGATTCACAGCAAATTTTGAACGGGCAAGGGGGCTGAACTGAACGGTGGGATACGTCGTTATCGACTCCGGCACCGGCAGGAAGAAATCCATCCATCACCGATGACACCGAAGGAGCGCCTCCAATCTTTCAAGTAAATTGTAAACTGGAAGTCAAATGCCGTGTCTCTCAGCTCCAGCATGTCAACATCTGTAACATGGTACGATACGACCCTACAATCAGCTGCTTTCCTCTCTGACCCCTGAAAATTTCGGTCGATTCTCATTCGTCTGAACCTTTTAGGCGGTAGGATCCCAATCGTCTCATAGACCCTGCGCATCCGCATCATCCCCTCACAAGATCCGAGCGGTGCGGAGCCAGGCTCAGCATACAAGCGCGCGACCTCCAGACTGAGATGAAGAAGGAACATATTTGTCCCCTTTTTAAATTGTCGTCGCTGTTGAATTTTAATAAAAAGTTATTTAAATCATAATTTATAAATTTTTATATTTAAATATTTTTTTAAATAAAATAAATAATTAAAATTAATGTTAAATATTATTTACGATAATAATTTAAAAACAGAGAGAGTATAGTACTTACTTGCAGCAGACGAATGTGAGTGCAAGTTATTCGTTTGAGCTTCCAAGGGCATGTAAACTTCCCAGGATAGGACAGACGGGTAACCTTTGAACTTTGAAGTCAGAGGCTAAAATACAGTACCCAAAGTATTCAGCTGAGGTCAATGGGCAGCATCGTCGTGAGTTGTGAGTTGTGAAGATGTCCTCTTTTTTTTTGTTATTCACTTCACAAAGAAAACATAAGAGTCAATTAGACCGTGACAGTATGTGTATGTTCTGGTACATGACTCCCTCGCTTCCACTTCCAGGTCGAACTACCTCCAGAAGCACACATATCTGCATGCCAGATTGCAAATGAATGATCAAATCTTCCATGTGCTATGAACATCAAAAGACGATATGAATTGGTTACGAGATTATTGAGTGTGAGAGAACATAAAAAATATTTTATAGAGTAAATTTTACAAACTCACAGATATTTTAGCAATATTATCACAAAACTACAAATTAATCTATAATTTCAAAAAACAATAGATTTGCTACAGTAAATTTCAGAAACGATTTGTGATACATTAGATATAAAATCTATAGTTTGTGATAAGTTGGATAAAAAATTGTGATAAATTAGATATAAAATATGTAGTTTTTTGAAATTATGATTTAAATCTGTAATTTTGTGATAATATTAGTAAAATACATGTAGCTTTGTGAAATTTACTCTAATTTATAATACAACTATATGTTTTTAAAATATTGTAGATCACC
The DNA here is from genome assembly GCA_001602275.1 of Zoysia japonica. Taxonomy (NCBI): domain Eukaryota; kingdom Viridiplantae; phylum Streptophyta; class Magnoliopsida; order Poales; family Poaceae; genus Zoysia; species Zoysia japonica. The sequence continues at coordinate 148,999 of BCLF01000205.1, forward strand.
TGGACCTAACTCATTCGAAACAACAAACTGATAAAGGCTATGAACAAACTTGTCGGGATCACGTACCCTGGGTACCCAACAGATCGCGCTCAGTGCACAAGACCTTCAGACGGGGGTCGAGCGATCACGGGATCCGATCCCCCAACGACGATCTACAGCAATCGCGCCTTAGCCACACAGACACACGAAGACCCCGGCCTTCGAAGGCCGACCCCCGAGAGCGATCTTTGGAGGATAGGTACCGCGTTATGGTACATTTACTCTGACAGGCAACTGTCATCCGTCTTGACAGGACGAGACGAGATCCACTACGACGACACTCCAGCAGAAAGCTGCGACGGCCGCGAGACAAGACATGACAGCACTGTAGTCGGCACAGTGACACCGGACGAGCATCACAGTACCCGCCGCAGCACGCGACGCAACGGGTCACGACCATGCCTGGACGAAGCGAAATGATGGCGACAACGACGGAAGAGCCCACCTGTCGACGAGGCGATAGGATCGTATAGGACCCACCGCTTGTAACCCCAGGGCCCCCTCTTATATAAAAGGAGGCCCAGGGAGCACGAAGAAGAGAGATTACGTCCCCACGAAACAACGGTCACAAACACACGAAAGACAAAACCGCGAGCACCATTAGAGCCCAGAGTCCTTGCATCCTTCCGAGCAAGCACCCTCACTCATCTACGTTCCGGATCCTCCCGCGAAGAGAGGATCCCCGCCTTTGTAATATTATCAACGAGATAATTCGCCCTCTGGATGTAGGGTATTACACTACTCGAGGTGGCCCGAACCAGATAAAAATTCCTTTGAGTCTCCCGTAGACTAGGCGACATCGAATCTGAAGGCGCATCTCCTCCACGATCGTATATTTACTGTGCTGATGGTCAGAACGCCGACAGTTGGCGCGCCAGGAAGGGGGCTTTTTCTCTTTTGGTGTGTTCTCGCTTCGGTTTTTTGATGGCTTCTTACTTTGCTGTCGTGGGAGACATTTCGGTCTCCCATCTCGGCTTCGGGGACTTCACGGTCGCTGTCTCTGAAGATGGCCGGTCGTGGCAAGTTCCCACCTTCGTCTCTGGGCAGGCTTTTCGCTTCGGGAGTCTGAACTTCGTCGCAAACAAAGGTGGCGAGCTGCGCCCCCAGGCTCTATGCAAGAGGCGTCGGACTCGGTAAAGTCTGGTCGCCCTTGAGACCCACTGGCAGCCCCGAGCCGAGGGGTAAAGCTATAGCCGGGCCCAGCGACGCGGCGCGAGCCCGGAGACAGTCCACCCACCAGGAGCTCGCAGCTGAGGGGCCGTCGACCTTCGATACCCGCTTGAGAACCTCGCGGCGGCAGCGTACATCCTCAACGAGACCGCTGCTCCGGAGGACCCGGCACTGAGGGAAGTGTACGACCGCGTACACTTCTACCTCGGCAGCACGCTTCAACGACCAGAAGCGTCCCTCCGGCCCCAGCAGTCGGAGACGAAAAGTAACCGCCGGTCCCAGGATTGACGGAGCTCGACGCGCGACAGCCAAGTCGAGAAACAGAACCCTCAACACCACGCAGGGTCGGTCCCCCGCGACTCGGCCCCAACCACGACGTTCGCGGCACCATCGATGCCAGACGCCAGGTGAGGAGCGAGCTCTGCGCCGAGTCCCAGCGGAGACGCTCTCTCGACCGCTACTACCGACGCGACTCCCTCGACTCAAGGAGATCGAGCCCTGATGGGGTCGGACCTAGGGCGTTCGGATCGCTCATCCGGCACGCGAAATTCCTGCAGAGATTTCGCGCCTCGACTATCATTGGCCGCTACAACGGGGAGACGAACCCCGTCCACTGGCTCGAGGATTACCGCCTCGCCTGCAAGACCGGAGGGGCGGATGACCTGTTCGCCATCCAATACTTGCCGCTCTTCCTCACCGACTCAGCCCGAAGGTGGCTCGAACACCTCCCCGAGGGCTGTATCCAAGACTGGAGCGACTTGCGCCGAACCTTTGTCGGCAATTTTCAAAGAACTTACACGCGCGACGCTGATCATGGGCGAGAACCGTATCGAACCGGTCCGACCTAGGCGTCTTATCGAACGAAAGACCGAGAGCGACCTCGGCCCGACCTCAAAGGTCGGAACGATGCGTGCACGCAAACGAAACTTCTAACGATCGGCTGACCGACAGTCGAGGCCGTCGAGCCGATCCAAACGAGCGTACACTGATCATGGCTCTGGCCTAGGCGTTACGTCGATCACGGGAAAGGACCGCATCGAAGCCGGTCCTTCCCAGCCATCTCATCAAATGTATGAATTGAAACCGACCTCGGCTCGATCTCGAACGTCGGTGCTATGCCCGAACGGCCCCCCGGATCGCCCCGAGGCTCGGGGGTTGGGCCCACAACGAAACCCCTAACGATCGGCTGACCGACAGTCGAGGCCATCGGGCCAACCCGAACGATCGTGCGCTGATCATGGCCCTGGACTAGGCGTGACGTCGATCATGGGCGAGGACCGCGTCGAAACCGGCTCTTCCCAGCCTTTTCATCGAATATAAAAACCGACACCGACCTCGGTCCGACCCCGAATGTCGGCGCCGTGCCCAGTCGGCCCCTCGGATCGCCTCTAGGTTCGAAGGCTGGGCCCGCAGAACGAAACCCTTAACGATCGGCTGACCAACAGCCGAGGCCATCAGGCCAACCCAAACGATCGTGCGCTGAACATGGCCCTGGCCTAGGCGTGACGTCGATCAAGGGCAAGGACCGTGTCGAAACCGGCCCGTCCCAGCCGTTTCACTGGATGCAAAAGCCGAGACCGACCTCGGTCCGACCTCAACTGTCGGCGCGGTGCTTAGCCGGCCCCCAGGATCGCCTCCTAGGCTCGGGTGCTGGGCCAACAAAACGATTTCGATACGATCAACCATCGACGAATAGTGGTCCGCGCAATGTTTAAGCCTACGACCGACCCTCCGGTTCGCTCGAGGGCTTGGGGGCTACGCCCTACGGACGCGCTCGCACGCACCCATAGGAGCATAACAAACCTCAGAAACGACCAACCCGACGTCGCCTCAACTGAGGGTCGCAAACGGCGTCAGGCTCAGGGGCTACTGACGGGATCACGTACCCCGGGTACCCAACCGATCGCGCCCGAGCGCACAAGACCTCAAGACGGGGGTTGGACGATCGTGGGTTCCGACCCCCCAACAACGATCTACGGCAGTCGCGCTTTAGCCACGCGGGCGCACGAAGACCCCGGCCTCCGAAGGCCGACCCTCGAGAAGGACCCTTGGGGGGTAGGTACCGCATCATGGTACATTTACTCTGACAGGCAACCGCCATCCGTCCTGACGGGACGAGACGAGATTCACACGGCAACACTCCAGCAGAAAGCTGCGACGGCCGCGGGACAAGACATGATAGCACTGTAGCTGGCACAGTGGCACCGGACGAATATCACAGTACCCGCCATAGCACATGACGCGATGGGTCACGACCAAGCCTGAACGGAGCGAAATGATGGCGACAACGACGGAAGGGCCTATCTGTCGGCGAGACGGCAGAATCGTGCAGAACCCACCGCTTATAACCCCAGGGCCCCCTCCTATATAAAGGGAGGTCGGGGGGGGGGCACGAAGGACACGACCACATCCTCACGAACCAACAATCATACACACACGAAAGACAAAACCGCGAACTCCATTAGAACCCAGGGTCTTTGCATCCTTCCGAGCAAGCACCCTCGCTCTCCTACGTTTCGAATCCTTCTGCGAAGAGAGGATCCTCGCCCTTATAATATTATCAACGAGATAATCCGCCCCCTGGACGTAGGGTATTACACCGTTTGTGGTGACTCGAACCAGATAAAAACCCCATTGAGTCTTTCGTAGACTGGGCTACATCGAACCCGAAGACGCATCTCCCACTCGATCATATATTTACTGTACCGGTTGTCAGAACGCCGACAACCTTCATGGAAGCTTCCCACTAAGCACTGCTAGGATATTTTTTGGGTCCCTTTCTCGGAGTCACTAAACAACCTGCATCCTTTGTTGTTGCACGGATGGATGGACGGCCACTTTATCTTGTCTGTTTTTACTGTTATGTACTTCTCTGGCACGGTCATTATGTTTTTGCGAGCTCCTATGGTACAAGAGCATAAGTTAGGGGTTATGATAAGTTTAGGGAAAACTCCAGGCTGTAAAATTCCATTGTAAAAATCAATGTTGCTTCCATGGACATGTTGAAGGAGAATCTATCCATGATAGTTCAATAGGTTCAATTCCTTTTCAGAATGATATGTATGTATGATTGTAATTGTGCCTAATAAGTGTTACCTGCTCTTTTTGTCTCCTGCTCCGTTCATTCATTTGGCTATTGAAATTTGAAATATCACCTCTAATAGTTACAGGATGCGGTTGCAGTCGACCTGTATCATCAACTATCTAATTCGTGCCTCCTTGCAGTTCGGATGTGGGTTTCATATTCATTATTCAATGATGCTGTCCATGCCCAACATGCTCCCAGACGCTATTCTTAAAAAAAAAAAAATGCTCCTTGACGCTAACCATCCCCTCCTCTATACCTAGGTGACTTGTTTATTCACTGGAAGAGAATGGTCTGTGCATAATCCATTATTCTTTGAAGCTTCTGCTGAATATATTCATATTTTATAGCAAAGATTTACAAAATGGATTACCTGTATGAGTACTGATTGAATGGTTGCACATGTTCTTGTATCTAGAGTTAGTCCTAAAATGTATCACCTTGCATGGAAGAATTTGGATTATTGGGACTAAAAGGTTCAATCTCGAATGACCATCTGCTCCTTGATTTATCCGTTTTATCTTATTTTATCTTACTTATTGTATCGTAACGAAGTTATGTCGAGTTATATTTTTTTATCGAAAGAAAAAAATGTCATATTGTCTTTCTGAACGAATGTTAAATGCATCGTTTTGCTCCGCTCGTGTCTACATCAACAAACCATCTATTCATTAAAACCAAAGCACTAAAAAACTATCAAATATGCATTGGGAAGACTCTATACATAATTTTCTCTTATAAAATAATAAGAGATCATTAAATTTTAATCTATATAAAAACTATTATAAAAACTATGCATTAGAGAGAATTGAGTCTAAAAGACAATTTATACTCTTAGAAACTATCTATGAAAATAAATTTGCATTGGGAGTGTCCTAATGGCATTAAGTTTTCACATGTGCACAAGCCAATAACCAGCAAATCAGTGTGCCGTGTCAAAAAAAAAAAGAAAAGGGAGGCCCTTGGTGCCAGTTGATGGGAGTCAGATGCACCCAGGAAGCTGACTACCGGTGGAAGTGGAAGACCACACGCGTTACAGTTTGGTCGAGCTGCCATTCGAAGCTTGGACATATTATCCTACTCAAAATGTGCTCCACTGGGAGATGTTGGGACAAATAAGTTAATTCTACACAATCAATAAAGTGTGCTGCTTCTCCGCATAAGGTGGCTTGCGGCGGGGTGTGCTCCATTTCGCAAATTCTAAACAAATGGAGCAGCGGAGGAGGTGCCATTGATCATGAAAAAGATTTTAGATGAACCACAAAATCATGGTGACGGGATGAGTGAATTCTTCTGACGAATCATGGTGATGGGATGAGGAAAAAGAGCAACAAAGTTAATTTTGCATGCTCCGGTTCCAATTCGAGCTCACATTAATGCCCTCTTTGTTTCAGCTTTTCAGCTAGCTTTTTCAGCTGAAAACTGAGAAGCTGAAACAAATAAAGTTCTAAAAAGCTGGCTTTTGAAGTGTTAAAAAACTAGTTTTTGCAGAAATGAACTAAAAGTTAAAAAGCTCACTGAGAACTGCTTTTTCAGCTTTTGATGTACAGAAAAGCTAAATATATATTACAAAAGCCAACAACTTCAGCTCAAACAAAGAGGACCTAAGATGTGCGATGAACTCGCCATTCATACATGTTGTACCGAATCACCCCACTCAGAGTTAGGGTTTTAAAAACTGTTTGAATCTCGAAAATCGGTCTACATCATTTTGATTGGTTTTCACAAAAACAGAAAACTGCTACAGTGAACCATAAAAATTAGACAACTGCGAAAATAAATTTTTTGAGTAAAAACAATTCGGTTTTTCTGGTTTACCATTCGGTTTTTCCTGTTTGTTTTTTTCGTTTATCTTTTCGAATTTGAAACCAAATCGGTATGAGCGGTTTTTCACCAGTTTACCGCTTGATTTGACGAGTTTTTAGACTTTCAATTTTTTAAATTTTTTGAATGTTTTAAACCGAAAACTGGTCGATTTTCACAGGTTTGGAAACCTTGCTCAAAATTGCTTAACAAAAATAATCATGACAAATAATAATTTTGATCTTACTATTCCCTTCATTCTAAAATAAGTGATATTTTTTTATTAAAAGATCATGTTTAAAGTATTTATAATAATAAATTATTTCGTAATAAAACAAATAATATTTTATTGATTTTTTGAAACGTTGTGCCAGTTTCAGGTTTGATTGCAATACTTTTACCATGCTTTCCTGCACGACGGAGTTCACGGTCTTAATTTGCTTCCAGCAATTGAAAACTCAACTGAAAGAACAGCCTGTTTCCAAATCTTTAGCTGATTATTTCTTAGTCAGAAAGTTACGGAGGTGGCGATCCAAAAAATCTCATCCTCTCCTACATCGAAGATACAAGGCTGTGCGCTCATGATTTTTTTTTTCTGATTAATATAAACGGGCTGAGCGCATCAACACCTGATTCGAGCCTTCCATATTTTTAGCAAGTCTGATACGCTCTTGATTCTCCTCAATCGTTTTCCTTCCAAAATAACGCGCTCAAGATCGTATCAAGAAAAGAAAATGACCGTTGAGGAAGATCCGTGTTGCCAAATAAAAAGACCCCGCAGGGCGCCTCCCGGGAGGCCATGTCGAGCTCCCGCGGTGATCGCGATGGCGGGCGGACAGGCGGCTCCCTCCCTCGCCATCTCCCGTGCCACCTCGCGGCGCGCCGCCGCCTCACCACCGGCGAGGTTAACCCTAAGCGCCCCACCTCTCCTTCAGTCTTCTTTGAAACCTCACCGTATTCTTCAGTCTCCTGGACGCGGACCTCCCCACAGGCCATCGCCCTCGTCGGCGAGGTCGCCAGCCCGCCCTCCCTGCCCGACGGTGCGCTCCCTCCCGCCTCTTCCCTCGCCTCGTTTCTCGCCGTACCGGGTAAGGTTTCGGGATTCCGTCTTAGACGGGCTCACGCCGCGTCCACCTGCCGCGCAGGATTTCGCGGTTCTGGAGAAGCGCGTCAGGTTAGGAGGACTGGAGGAGGCGGAACCGCTCGTCGACGTCGAGATCCCGTGGTGGTCGCGATGGCGGACGGGCCGGTCGCAGAGACGCGGCTTCCTCCCCGTCTCACGTGCCTCCTCGTCGCGCGCCGCTTTACCACCGCCGAGAACGACCCTAAGTCCCCCACCTCTCCTGCAGTCTCCTTTGAAACCTCACCGCCTCCTCTGACAAACGGGCTCTGCGCTTGTACTATATACAGGACGGGACGTGATGTCGCTGCCGGAAGCGGAGCTCATGGCCGTACGTCCGGGACGCCGGCTTCCCCACAGCGAGCGCCGCCATCGCCCTCGTCGTCGAAGTCGCCGACTGCCTGCCAGACGGTACGCTCCCACATCTCGCCTCGTCTCATCCATACCGGGTTTGGAGATTCTTTCTTGGCTAACGCTGCGTCCACATGCCGCGGCCCGCGGGAGGTTGCGCTTCAGAAGGAGCGTGTCAGGTTGGGAGGAGGCGGTCGGGTGGCTACCACGCTCGCCGGGTTGGATGAGGCGCCTCCGCACCGAGGTCGTCGGGCCGGGTGGAGGAATCCCAACAGGCAAGCTCGCCGAGGTCGTTGGGCTTTCGAGGATTGCAACACGCAGGTGAGCTGCTGGTTTTGGGAATTGGGAGTTTGCAGTGAATTCTCACCGCTTGATGTTGTTTACCCTGTGGATGCACGAGTAGTTCTTGTATGAACGCGGGCACCAGGTGTTTGTGAATATCTAGCAACCATGCGTCTGGGTGAGACTACTTGACAAATGCGAAATTTCTTACATATAAGTACTGCACGGAATGAACATTTTGTATCATGTATATGTGTAGATGTCAATTGCCATTTTCATACCGAATTTTTTTTCCATGAATCGGTGTCCGGCGGATCTGAGCAGCAGCGTGATGGCTCCTCCGGCTGCCGCTGCTCCAGTTGCGAAGGCCGGCTTGAGCGTGGATGCCTCCAGTGGCTGTGAGAAGGCATAGGTATGTTGGTTCTGACCCCAGCCTCGGCAAGACGACTCATTCTTGGCACCACTTTCCTTGCTTCATTGAGCACGCCTCCCCAGCCACCCTAACCTATTTAGTACGCCTGGCTGCCTTGCTCCCGCTCCTTGCGCGCCTCCGGGGTTTCAAAGAGATAAAAGTCTGTGGGTTGTGTTTCGCAGGTGCGTTTCATGATCTAGCTGACCTAAGCATGAATGGTATGGAGATGTTGCTGTTATTGGTGGCATCATTGTTTTGCCTGTCTGCTGCTGTGAGTTGTTTGACTCTGTACTACTTGACTGCAATGGTGATTAGAGTGATGTGCACTATGATTCTGGTATTATTTCGGTATTTCACTTACAAATTGTTGCGGAGCAAACTTGTCCAGCTGGCTTGGATAGCAGATGTGAAGGATCAGATGACTGGGAGGGGGACTTCTTCCCCGGCATCCAAAACTCAAGTATGAGGTGAGTGTGGCCTTGAAAATTCAGATGTTTAGGCTGAATTTTGTGGTTGTGGTAACAATATTTCTTGCTTATAAGTGGTATAATGCAGAGGAAGTGATTCTGCAAAAGAAGATGAAGGTATTGTCGTTTGTCACCTTCATCTGTCTTTGTCGCTATAATCACTTTTAGTGCTGCAAATGGGCCTCCTTGACAACCTTTTCCTTGAAAATTTGTGCTGCATCCTCCTTTAGCCTCCACCACTTTGTCCTTTCCACTTTAATATGCTTCCTCCGTTGAAAGCGCAACTGAAAGCGAAAGTCTGTTACCACAAACCTATGTTGAGGTACCACACATTCTCATAGTATCACCTTACGGTCTAAGCAGGCATGCCTATCTTCTCTTCTTGCTAAGATAAAATCAATCTGGCTACAGTGAGGACCACTCTGAGAAGTTACTAAATGAGACGTTCTCTTTCTAAAATAGGAGTTCGCAACAAACAAATTATAGGCTAAGGCAAAGTTCAAAACCCCTTTCCTTTCTTGATCCCTACTCCTATAGCTGAAACCACCATGCACCCTCTCGAAGCCTATGCGAGCCAATGTGCCCATTTAAGTCTCCTTTTATAAAGAGCTTCTCAGCGATAGGCACATTGTTGACCATCGCATCGAAATCCTCTCAGAATTGCTTTTTGATACTCTCATCTAGACCTATTTGAGGGACATAAGCACTAATTACGTTAAGAACTAAATCTCAAAAAACCAGCTTCACTAGAATAATCTTATCTCCGTGCCTCTTGATGTCCACCACATCATTTTTAAATCTTTTGTCGATCACAATGTCTACCCCGTTTTTTGCTGTCATTGTCCCCATGTACCAAAGCTTGAAATCGGTATCTTCCACCTTCTTTACCTTTTGATCCTTCAATTTCGTCTGTTGAACACAAAGAATATTCACATGTCGTCTAATGATAGCAACGACTACCTCTCGGAGCTTACTCGTGAGCGATCCTACATTCCAACTATCTACTCTCAACTTACAAGATACGAGTAGCACGCCACCACACCCTGCATCCGCCGAGTCAAATGCGAAGACTCTTTCTCATTTTTCACTCCACCCGGGCGACGACGTAGCATGTCTTTAAGGATGCGACGACCCGATCTTCGCTCACTTGCAACCGCATCCAGATCAAGATACGGCGCACCACTAAGGATGTGGTGACCCGTCTCTTACTCATTTTTTACCGTACTTGGGTTCCGGCATAGCGCATCGCAAAGAGGGTTATGCCTCAATGAATTTCTTTAGGGTTTCATTTTCATGAGAACGGCTATGATAGTTACTGGTTCGCCACATCTAACACAACCCACTAATTTATTCGGGTTTGATATCGGCTATGTCGTGGCAACATAGGTGAAACCTCCACCTATGTTAGGACAGCTTGGGCGGAGTATCCTCCTCTTTTATCTGGGCTTAGTACTGGCTATGTTAAACATAAAGCTATATTAAACCTAGATGGAGTTATGAGTCACCTACAGTACAAGAAATAATTTGCAGCTTGCTATTGCAGGGGGCAGGGGGGCTAACAACCCCATGCATGCTCAGAAAATATTCAAGAAATGTGCCCGTGCATGTCTGCATTTGGTGATTTAGTATTTGAATAATAGCTTTAGTCACTACTATTTGAGGGAATATGCTTTAATAGGGTATCTAAATAACATAAGAATGCATGAATTCTGAATGATGTTTAGAAACCGCTTTGCTCCTATGGAAGCGGATTCATTTAATGGTGGGCTGTTTAATTGAAAACAGCTGATATAGATTTAGTTTTAACTTAAGTAGCCAAGTAGGTGTGGGTCCCATTCTGCACTAAGGTTAACTGAAGTGATGAGTCAGCTAATTACTTTAGTGTTGAGTTGGTACAGTTGGCTTTACTTTCGTCCGAGACCTAAACACACTAACTTAGTATGATAGTACAAAAGAATAAAGGAGAAGCGTTACCCACTTTGTAACTTAGTATGATAGTCCAAGGTTTGCAAGGAGGCTGAGAATCTGATTGCGATCTGCAACTCCACATTTGCCTCCTTTGTGAACCTGACCAACTTCCTGGTCACCAGGCACTGCTGGTGATTCGATCTCACTCCTTCCTGCACTATGTGCATAGCAGATTACTAACCTTGTTTGTGCGTCACATGAGTTTGGAAATTTTCAGATTTATGAACTGCATTGTACTTGGAAATGCAAAGTACAATGCTTCTGACTTTAGGTTCTTGGAAATGCAAAGAGTGCTGTGGCTGTTGTGGTTTCTATCCTGATGTTCAGGAATCCAGTAACAGTCGTGGGAATGTTCATGGTGAGGCCAAGAAAAAGAACAAGTGAGCTGACCATTCCATGCAAATCTCTGTCTCGTGCTTGGAATTTTTCTGATGAAATCATGGTGATGGTATGAGGAAAAAGAAAAACAATGTTATTGTTGGAGTATAAGTGAATTGTTCATTTTTTTCTATCAGCTTAAGTTTTTGAGGTCAATTAGTTGGTGTATGCAACTCAATACGGTATCAGAGCCAAAGATCTCGAGTTCGAACTTACAATCTCCTAAATAGCAAATTGAGATAACCCAAGAGCATGTGCTAGTTTCAGGTTGTTCCGAATCAATGTTGCTCGAGAAGTAGCAAATTGGACAAACTAGTTCCATGTGCCAGTTTCAGTTTTTTTTTTCTTACAGTCGGATTACAATACAATACTTTTTGTCATGCTTTTGCAAGAAGGAGCTCATGGTCTTAATTTGCTTCCAGCAACTACAACTT
>BCLF01000206.1:0-25235 GCA_001602275.1 Zoysia japonica
ACTACCATCTGTAAAGAGTACATTGCACCACTAATAAACAACATGACAACTGAAACACAACGAAATACTTGTAAGTTGAGTTTAAACATTAATCTGAGGTATGAACAATGTTTAATCATCACATCAGGAATTTCTATTGAACCTTTATTTCAATGATACTTTGAACTCTATCATGAGTGGTGGATCTGGGTGACCAAGAACTGTGCAGAGATCACATCGCAATATCCACCATGCAACTCATGTCTAGCAATCTAGCTAGAAAAAGAAAAACTATGTACAAAGCAAGGCTATCTTCTTGGCATGGGCCTTTGGTACAGTATAGGCACTCAATTACTCTAATCCTATGGCAATCCTCTGAAGGATGGCTTCATTCTAGAACTGCATAATTTAACCCTGTAAAAAGCCACAGCAAACAGCAGCAGCTTAACAGATGATCACCTCCCTATTCCTGCACTAACTCAAAACTGGCAAGAAGTGCCCAGCCTCTGGTTTGCCCTTTGCTCTATGGCGCGAAACTTGCATGCGCGAAATGCCTCAGGTAGCAGCTCCTGGAACTTCTCAAGGAAAAGCCCCCATATATGTGGCCCCATGTCTGCTAGCTCGACAAAACTCACACTTGTTGGGAGCTTATCGTTTGCACTCGCCCAGTTACCAACTTGAGACCAACTTTGGTTGCTGATGCTCTCAGAAGTTTTGACAGAATCCATTCTCTTTGGAACAGCTGATAACCAACGCTTGCTTTTGTCGGTTAGACTAACGCCCTTCAGGGAAGTGGACAGCTTCGAAATGTTAGCGGACAACTTATTGATAGGGTTAGGATGGAGTAACTTTCCAGCATTGCTTTCTACCTCCTCAATGTAACCTTCGCCATCATCATCTTCTTCTTCACTTGCCTCATCTAATTTAGTCAGCGGGTTTCTAGTGTTTGGCCCCTTCTGTTCTTTTGTCATTTTATCATCTTCACCATCAAGTTCAAACTGGATTAAATCCTCCTCAATAGAGTCATGTTCTGTGGAACAATCCTCTCGTTCTGTTGCTAGCCTCCTTGCCTCAATGCAAACAAACTCTAGCTCGCTTGGCTGATCTTCCTTCCCAGTAAATTCTCTGCTCATCATCACCCCTATTTCTGCAAGGCAGAGGCCAAATGCTGTTGCTTCTTTCAGAAATATGGTTGAGAGTATTAGCACTCTGAGGCATGCTTCACGGATCATAGGCAGCTCCACACGAAGCATTTCAGCATCTCTCATTGGATCAAGCTTTGCTATATATTCCAGCTCATCCTCGGAGAATGGAATTGATGCCTGTGGCCAGTGGATCCATTCAAAATAAGGATCCTCCAAGCACTCTGGGAGGCAAAAACCATGATCAATAGGAATAAGTTCAGTCTGACTACAAAATTGTCCTGCTCCAGTCTGCTTCCTAACCAGAAGATTTCCAGCATGCCTATCAGTATTAAAGATCCTAATGTCAAGAATACCAATCCTATGAACAGCAGAGACAGAAAAGCTTGAAGTGCCATAGTCACTGGCATCAAAATCATGAGGAATAAACTGCTGGAATGATGCAATCTTGCTAACAGCTTGCGCAGCACCCTCAGAAGTATTATTGTTAGCACAGTTGACTCCATTCACATGAAAGACTGGATGAGAAATCTTAACTAGAGCCGTCAGAGGGACATTGGCAGAGTGATCATAGTCCAGAAGGTAGGCAGCAACCTCTCGTAAACAAGTCTCGCCGACTCGAACTGATCTCTTGAGGCCCGGCTGCCCAAGGGCACTCCCTACAAAACCTTTTGGATTGTTGGGTGCAAATGGCTCCTCATCATTTGGCTTCACAATTGCAGCATTTTCACCACTGCTATTCTTGAAAAAGTAGACACCACCAAGGCCACCACTGACAGGTACTGGAGTTGCACCATTTCTTATGGCCCTAGCAACATCTTTCACAAGCTTCCTTATTCGAGAGCAGCAGCTTGGACATACTAACACTTCAATTGGACAGCCCCTATCTTTTTGCTGCTGGATATCATTGACTGCAGGGGACATGCATGGCGTGGAGGAACTTCGGTGCATGAGTCTTGGTCAGAAATAGTGGTGACTCATTCTGGATGGTGCTGAGATCATTTTTTATGACACGATCACCACATGTCAGGAACTCGCCTCTGTGGGAAAATTGAGGGCCGCCTGTAACTTTCTTTTGACCGTGTGTGCATTGGCACCACGATCGAGTTGAATAGCCACAACACAGCCAGTGTCAGTTTGAACAAAGAGGCGTTTCCAACCCCCAGACCTGACCTCGCTTCTACTTTGGGTGGGGTAGTCACTGCTATGAGCTCGATCCAAAGCTGAAACTGCCATCTGGGTCTGCACTGGGCTCTCTGAATTCCCAGACATGGCAGATAAGAACAGAGTTCTCAGACAGCCGCTGCAATGAGGCCTTTCTGGCTCCTCTCTTGTTTTCTTCAGTGCTCGTCAAATAGAGCAGACGAATGCAAGAGAGACCTCACAGCAGTGATCATGAGGCAGTTGAGGACATCTTGCACACCATCTTGATGGCACCAGATATTGACAATGAATAAGGAAGATGATGACAGCAACAGCAAGTCAGCAATAAACCCCGTACAGGTGGGAGCCGTAATTCAACCCGGCACACTCACTTGTTGATCACTAGATCCTGCAAGAACAGACAAATTAAGAGGAGGTTAACACCGTTGTCCTGACAAAAAAAAATGAAATACCAATAAATGTAAAAACAAATCAAGAATAACTCCCCCTGTGAGCCCCAAACTGCTCCTGATTCATTTTTATTGGACATAATGTAGGAAAATAAGGTAATGATATTTCCTCCCGTTATTCATGCAACTAACAGACACCAACACTTCATATGGCTAAGTGTGCATTCATGCCGTTTTCTTAATGAAAAGTTGGCATGCATAAAGAGTGGATTACCACCTTCTACATGATTGTTGACTTCTAGGCACTTTTTTTTTCTTAAAATGCATGTTAAGCTACCGTATGTCATCGTTGAATGCATGTGCATCTTTTCCAGTATTATCATTATGATTCAACATATACCTAGATTCCTACATTAATAGAATCTATGGTTGCTTGCCCCTAAACACTGCTAGTCGATCAGATCAAGGCGTGCCACTAAATTTCACTGACGACAACCAGAACACCAAATTGAAAAAAAAAACTGCACCTCAATTTCTTCTGATAGCTGTATGCATCAGCTACCTCATCTCATCTGGGTTAGTCAATTCTAGAGCAATAGTCAAAGGCGTCGCTTCTGCTATATGACTTTTGTGCAGATCTCAAACTGAATCTACACTATTGCGGTAACTGTACAGGCACAAATACTGTTCAAAAGCTCGATCGGCATACATCAGCTGGTGGTAGAAATCGATGACGAAAATAATGCTCAATTAGTTAATTCTATGAACTGAATACGATGCTCAATTCTATGGAGTGAATACACTAAGGAAAAAAAAAACACAAACATGATTTCGCTGCAGTTTAATTCTACACTACCGTCAAGTCAACTAGTCAAGCAGCCTAACCCAGCATGAAGCAATTCGAAGTTATTGCAGCAGAAGCTACTGGAAATGAAGCCGATCTACTTCTATCTGCAAGAAAGCAGTCTTTCTTCTAAAAATGCAGCCTTTGCTCTCCCAACTCATGCTAAAGCAAGCAGAACGAAACAGCTTTGGACGGGCACAATCAGTGAAAAGAACAACAATGCGAGCAGACAACCCGACAACCCAGGGACAAGAAGCATTGATCAGTACCTGATCCAATGCTGAGCTTGGGAAATGGAGGTCACCACCGGAAAGCAGCAGATCTAGTGGTGTGCCACCGCCGCCGCCAACTCACCCCGAGAAGGCAGCACCTGCCCTTGGATGCCGGCGCAGCACCACCGTCTCAGAGTCGATGGCACTGCGTCTGAAACCCGACTCCCCACTGAGTGGCTCTGCCTCCCACACTCCCACACCCCAGACTGCTGCTTCAATCACTCTCGACGTCCGTGCTGGTTGTGGGTTCGAGTGCTGGGGTGGTGGCCCTCAAATGGGGGAGAGGAGTGGGTTAGAGAGGGGTTAAGCGGCAGGGTCAACAGATAACCAAGGTTGGGCAGTTGGGGGAAGCGTGACTGATCAAGGTTTTTATAATAATATATGGGCTATGCAGCCCTGTAGAATTACTTTTTGCATGTAAAGGAAAAATGGTTACCTAGAGTAACTAAATGATTTTGCTTTGAGCATGTGTGTTCCCTGCTCAGTTGCATCGAACACTGAATAAATGTTGTGCGCACATGTGTCGTAGCTTGGCAATTGTAGGTTTATAATTGAGTCGTGCTATATTTGTTCAATTATTATACACATAAATGGTATAGCTCTTGATATCCTATTCCAAATATTCAACAAGAAGCCGCAACCTATCCACTATGAGCCCCCTGCTCTCCTTAACCGATCACGAGTTCTTTCAAGAATTTTGCATATGCATGTAGTTGTGAATTACAATACAATGAAGTGATCCAACACAGTGCTAGGGGGAGAACTAGCATAGTAGTACACTATTCTTGTTATCTCTGGATTTGGTAAGATGTTTTCATGACAATTGCATCTTTCACTAGTATTTTGCTATGTTTAGTTTTCTAAACTCAATTAAGGATCTAAATGGAGAGGAATGAATGGATTTACTATAAACACTAGCTATTAGCTTCTGCACATGTTAGGACTATATGGAAAGTTTATAATCCAAGCATCAGATCGAAATGAATTCTAGGCCATATCGTTCAAAGGTATTGTCGAGAAGAAAGATCGGCCAAAGTCACCACTTCAAATGTTTGACAATGCTGGTAGCCGCGTGGTTGTATCCATCCCTTAGGTCCCTTTGGAACACGGGATTTTTTCTCGAGTCCCTTTTTTTCTGTGAAATTGAACTGATTCCTGCATTCCAAAGGACGTCATAAATCATGATCATCTATCACAATCTTCTCAAACAATAATATTTGACTATCAAACTCAAGAAATAAATCTTCAAAAAAATAAATGAAAAATAAGATAAGGGGACAAACCCCTGCATAGGAGCCATGCCAAGCCAGTGGCATGGCCACCTCCGAGGACAACACACGCTGTTACCGCCATGGCGTGGCCTCCTCCGGTGAGGAAGCACTCTCATGAGGCATGGTGTGGCCTCTACCAATCTTGTGTTATCCACCGATGACTTCACCCATCGCTTCTTGTTGAGGAGAGGGATAGGTGGAGTGGAGAGAAGTGACGATGAGCGGCACCGCCTTCTTCGCCAGCCGCAGGGTCCTTATTGGGAGGAGCCAAGTAGATC
This sequence comes from Zoysia japonica, assembly GCA_001602275.1. Classification (NCBI taxonomy): domain Eukaryota; kingdom Viridiplantae; phylum Streptophyta; class Magnoliopsida; order Poales; family Poaceae; genus Zoysia; species Zoysia japonica. Next base: position 5,340 of record BCLF01000206.1, read on the forward strand.
TAAAATAGATCTGGATTCAGAGTGAGAGAGGGGGGAGTGAGGGAGGAAGAGGGAGATAACGGAATTTATGAGGTGAAGACAGAAGATAGCAGATGCGCAACGCATGAAGGGAAAGAAATGTTGCGGATGAGATATGCACAAACAAGGATTTTTTTATCATTATCACATAATCGGTGGGCACCGTTGCATAACACACCATGTCATAATTCAAAAAACTGTATACCACACATTTAAAAATCCTAGTAATTTACGACTTTGCTAGTTTCCTTAAAACTCCTTAATCGTCTTGATGGCCCCCTTCCATGCTCTCCATTACAAAAATGTCAACCCCCACCCCTTTAGTACTTCCAAATGGACATCAAGGTTCCTACATCCACATTGAAGACCTTAACTTGAGATTTCCTCCACATAGAGGCATTATTTATTCAATGGATCGTATACAATATTCCATTATGTTTGCAGCAAAATGTATCAACCTACGTGTACGGATGTTTTTTTGTTTATAATCAGATTCCCATTTTTCTTCTCCATGATGATGTGCCATGGTTGTTGATTGTATATATACCTCAGATCTCATATCGGCAACAACCTCTAAACCTTATCAAATAACCATCTAAGGTGCCGAGGGAAACCATCACTTCATGAACATCAAGCGCATATTTTCCACAATAGTTATATTCTCACGTTTCTATACGACTTTAAAGATAACTTTTCCTCATGATTCCTATATATTTAGTACACTGAGCATTTACTTGTCTTCTTATCTTATTGCTTTTAATTGTAAAACAATGTAAAATTAGTACTGCCGCTTATTGGTTGCTCTGAGATTCCCTACACCACCAACTATTACCAAACTGATGCAGTAAAAAAAATAAAAGTTCCAAGGACTTATTTGCAAGGCTATAATGTTATAGCCCCCTTCATCAGAACTTGGACCTAAGTGCTAATTTGCCACAAGCGTCTTCAAGTCTTCAACAGAACAGTCCGTACTCCGTTTCGACCTTACGTACAGGTGTTTTGGCACTTTGAGCGTTGCGTGACCGGAGAGGGTGAAAACGGCAACAGACCTCTGGTTAACTTTGTCACCATTATACGGTCCTGCTTATCCGACGGACGTGTAAAGGCACGTACATTTGCGGTCACCGCCACGTAGACTTCACTCGGCGCTACACGGCGGCGCGCGGCTCGTACTCGTGACACCGGCGGAACGCGACGTCGCGCCCCCGCGTGCTCGACGCGGCCACTGCGCTGCCGTGCACAGCGTCGCCGCGGGGGAGGCGATCACCGCGAGGACGTGGCGGAGGCGCGGAGCCGCGGCAGTTTAGCCACGGAGTCGGCGACGTCGACCAGGCAGGCCTGCACACAGGAACGTACGTACGTCGCCGGCGGTGGCGTGTCGGCGTGCAATCGGCGCCGGTTTCTGCTCGAGAGGTGAAGAGACGAGGTCTACGTTCACGACGTGGCTGGCGTGGGTGATCAGTTGCAGCGTTACTAGCGTGGGAGTTTGTTGCGAGCGGCAACAAAGTTAGCTGACTTAATTCGCCTTTTGTTTGTATGGATTCATGCATGCATGTTACCTTTCGTGGACTGCTGCAAGCCAAAAGCTACGGCAGTTTCTGTTCTAGTGTCTTTACCTGTTTTTTATTTCTCTCTTTCGTGTCATTGTGTGTATGTAAGACGTGCGTGTGTCTGTAAGACGTGCACGACTGTAAGGTACGTTGCTGAGGCAGAGTAGATCCACGTTTGATGATGCCGTTTATTGAGGGATTTACACTGCTCGATACAAAAGGTGAAATCCACGCTACGATGGTGTGGTTTAGTTTATCCTTCTAGGACTGTATATCTCGTAGTGCAGGTACTTATGTGGGACCATTGGTCCTGTTACGTTCCACTAGACCACTGTGTGATATAAAATATTGATAAGGTAGAATTCATGCTATATGACGAAGTGTCTTAATTTATCAAACTAGAAGGTGTACATCTAAGATAGATACTTAGGTGGGACCACTAAACCAGTTCTATTCCAGATGATCGATCACGTTGGTCTAGTAATATTTTTCGTATTATCAACACAGTATTAATGTTCTGTACCGCACTTTAATTTTTACATTACTCTAATAAATTTAACGTTCCCTATGTAAGATGACAGTTTGCCAGCAGAACCACAGGAATACGCCTCCGAGATCCCAGTGACTTACGCGCCACTCGGCGACTGTATTTTCCATTTCATTTTCCGGCTGCACCCACAGGAATACGTGCGCTCGCTTGAGAACGTCTCCAAGTTCCGACGCCGCCGACGACGCAGGTTCGCGATACTCCACTACTCCGTGGGTCGTCCGGTGGAATCCAATGGGCTCCGGCGACGACAGCGACAGGGACGGGGACCCTCCCCTGATCCCCGGATTAGGCGTCGTCAGGATCGCCACAGCGATCCGGCAGGCGATGAGCCAGGGGACCTGTCGTCACTGTACCTCGCTCTCTCTGTTCACTACTCGATCTCTGAACATTCACTCTGATGAGCAGAGACTGTGGTCGCACTCTGCTGTCGTGGAGGTTGGCGATGGCGGCGATGGCTGAGGTGTCACCGTTTCGCTGGCAGGAGTATCCGCTCCACCTCAGCGGAAAAGTGCACCGGGCGGGCAGGTGCCCAGGATAATCCGGTCCACCTCAGCGTACTGAAGGGGTGGATCGGCTATAATTTTTATCTGGTCAACTTTTAATATGCATGCAGGATACAGGACGTGAGACTCGATCACATCTTAGAATAATATTACATGTCGACCGTACGGGTAGAACTTAAAATTACGTTTGAATTGTTCGCACGTGGCACTCGACTGGAAAGCCACAGAAAAAAAAAAAAGTTTCTCGCGACAGGGGATGATATATCTGTCCGAGAATCATCTGGTATGAAAAATGAATACTACAAATATATACTAATGTCAATATTGGATATACAACATACAATAACAGTATGCAAAATGAAACCCCCCATGTTGTAGCCTAAGGCTCTGCTGGATATAAGCCACAGTCGACTGTGAATTGAAAATAACGCTTGTATTGTTTTCCCATGTTAACACAGCCCAGACTGCTGTTGACAGAAGAAAATATTCAGTCCAAAGGTTTTACTTACGTCGCCATCACCAGTACACAAAATAAGCGCCGATCGAAGCGATAGCTACTCATCCTGTGGCTTCTGCTCCATCCAATTATTCCCTGATTTGCCTCTGAGAGCTCAAACTAAGAATATTCAGCTGCTGATTGAAGAAATAAAAGACCGATCGAAAGGGACATGCCATACTTATTGTTCCAGGTGTACGTTCTCAGCTGGAGTACTACTACCTCTACCACACAAAGAATCTTCAGATCTGAAAGAGAGATAGAGCTAAAATACGTCTGAACAGAAGGAATCCGCTTGAATGAAATGAATCAACGACTCGATATATCGATCACCAAGCAAACGAGTTAGCTAGAGAATTGGAGGACGGATCGACACAGATGGAAGCTAGCGATACAGCAGCCACGTCGATGGACGCCAGGAAACATAGCTAGCTATACCTTGATCACTACTGCATACTTATTTTAGCTGCAATGAAAGTAGTAGGAGTACTAGAGTGTTGTCGCGTACGCATGGGCAGTGTTCTATTTGTTCCGTGCATATATGCACATGGTAGCACAGTGCCACCTCGATGATCAATAATATATGTGCTCCTAGTTGATTGTTCTATCAGTTGTTACTTGTTGTGACGTCCAGAAAAAGCCAGAAATGTTGGTTTTCTATTCCAAGACGATCGACGTGATGGGGGAGATCATGTGGGATTATACGGCCTCCTTTGAATTAGAGGAATTTTTTTTCTGTTTCTACGTTTTTCTCGTGAAATTAAACTGATTCTTGTGAAATTTTGCGGCCGAAGAGCTACGAAAAGCCTAATTTTGGTCCGGAATGTATGACCGGGCTGCTTAACAAAACACTATATATGCGATGAACATACGGTTGCAATGTAATGGGATCAAATCGAGGTTTTTAATATTTATCGGGCTTCAAGTATCAGCTTAATTTATCTGTGTCGAGAAATATTCTGTATCCAACTCTTTTGGCGTACGTGTAAACACCTCACGGGTGCAAAATCAAGGCTGCATTTGTATAGTACTTTTACATTGCAAAAATAATGAATGAGCAATCAGCAATGAATCTTTTCGTGATTGGAACTAGTGTTGTCGAGTCTTCATATACAGATCTGACTTTTACAAGAAATTCGTGCTAGCTATTTTTCTTCATAAGGGTTTAGAAAAAACAGGCACCTTTTGTTACTGTAATTGGTATAGTACTAGCTTCGTCCAGTAAAAGATTATTTTTAGCTTTTGTTGACTTAAACTTTGACTAATAGTTTTTATAAATTCGGTTAAATTAAAAAAATATAGTATTTGTACTTTTATATTCATAAAAAATATTTTTATAATATATAAAATTTATCAAAATTATTGATCAAAGTCGTAGTCAACAAAAACTAAAAATAAGCCATCTGTTGGGATGGAGGGTAGCTAATGTTAACAGATTAAAATCAAAAGAAGTACATGTAGGCTTTATTTATCGATGCCATGCGCGTAGGACAAAGTATCGTGTCAACTAATTTTATACCACCTTGGTCTGGATGGGATAACAGTTGGTGCATGTGAATCGGAATCTCTCACATGAGCGCAACACAGCGACCAGAAGAAACACACCAGCCTGCCAGATTCAGCCACGCACGCACGCACGCACGTACGCGCCGCCCTTTTCGGTCCGCGGTTCGTTGAACAAGCATCTCGCTTAAACCTAGACGGCCCGATCAAGGCCCACGTCCGGCCCCTTTGTCGGGCGTGCGGGCCCGCAGGGGGTCACGTGCGGTCGCCCCGACGGTCGCACGTAGCCTCATCATTGCCGGGCCGCCGTCCACCCCCAACAAGGGCCCGCCACGCGTTGAGACTGGGGCGGCTCCTTGAAGTTGATCTGCTGCGGCAGGCATACGCGGGCCCACTTTTCAGGGGCTAGATTGGCTAAATCCACCGTTCGTGATGGGAACAGGAGCGGGTCGCGGGTGGACGGCGGGCCGACCAGAACGGCCGCGGAGGCTGAGCAGAGGAGGCCTGTGCATGCTGTTTCTTTTTTTTCTTTTTTTTTTTTTTTGGACATCGCCTGTGCATGCTGTTGGGACTTGGGAACAGGGAAAGCGGTACTAGTGCCACGGCCGCAAAGCAAAAGCCGGTTACGCGGGGCCCACGACAGACGGCCCACAAAGAAGCTCGAAGGGCGGCCCATTTTGAGTCATTCAGCGTGGGTGATTCGGGGACGGCCCATCAGAACAGAAGACTGTGTTCTCGGCTCTGGAAATCGGACTTCTGCTGGTAGAGTTTGCCTGAGAATTTTGCCCAGCTCTGTCGAACGGATCCCCGTAGTTTTGGGGACGTACTGACGAGTGACGACCCAGCAGCAGCAGGGGCCAAAAAATGTAAAGCACGAGGTGAGGTCTTCTAAGTTCCTGCACCCGAATTCCGAAATTTCATCGTGAGAGCGAAGAGAAGCTTAAACAGGTACTACCTCAGCTGTCAGTAGTAGCAAAAAAGAGGCACTTCACAGCAATAAACGGGCACGCAGAGTACATTATAAAACAGCAGGTGGTACTAACATTCTGCACAACTGACGTATATTATACATGCTGTATATTGGTGCAACAAACAGTGTATACATCTTTCTAACTAGATACTCCGTACAAAATTTTGCCTGCGGGGAGTACGGAGGCGGCCATCAGGAACAGCTTGCTATGTTACACGACCCAAAACCAGAGATGTAATCCAGCACCATCTCAGATTTTCTCTTAAATTACTTGCGTCTCCATTCTATCACAAATCTATACAAGAATATCTCTTTGTTTTGTGGAATGAACCAATCCCCTCTCCGTTTTATAATGTGTATTTACCAACTGCATCCAACATCCCCTTTCTCCCTTCTTAGATTTACAATCTGCATGCAATGAATGACCATGGCTCGCACTAAATCCATTCGCCTTGATTATGGCTCGGGCTGAACCCGAGCCACCTTTACTACTTCAAAATAGAGATGAATCAAGCTTTAGAATCAACTGCACTGGCGAAAGAATGGTAGGACATGAATATGATACAGACAGCAACGACATCATAATGCCTGTTGTAGCAGGCCACGGTCTTGGAGACACTCTTGGGGATTCGCGTAGAAGTAATCCTCTTCCTTGGGCCTCTCAGGAATCACTGTTCTATTTGTAGCTGATCCCAAGCGTTTCGCATGGGCAGCCTTGATCAGTGACGAGAACTCGTCCCACGGCAGAGAACCATTGGTGTACCGGTCTACTAGCTCAACAATAAGTTTTCGATCTAACAAGATTGTCTTCTTGAAACCCATGAATCTGCATCCAGCAAAGAAAAGAGATGTAACTGCAATAGGTCAACAACTTACAGCATACAACAGAAAACATAGATGAAATATCTCTGCAACTATCAATAAGGATCAATTAGCAATAACCAAATTTATTATTAACTGGAAAATAATGTACTGAGCGCTAGTTACTGATAGGATTCCAAGGACATAAGGTCACATTTCAGATTCAGGAAAGGAACAAAAAAGGCGTAGATTTTTCTAAGTCATCTCAGAAACTAAGATTCACAAATTTTGGAGCAACACTAGTGGAATGGGGTTGTAAGAAATCAGACCATCAATGTGCTTCAAATATTTTACTTTTTTGCACTCTAAATAACTTGGAAGAAAAAGTTGATGCTAATTAGATTAGCATCTTGGGATGTTGAATACTGCATACAAAGGATAAAAACAATAATAGTTAATGGCGCATACCTCCTATGACCCTCAACAACTTTAGCCATATTTCCATTGTATGTTGGAACAAATATATCACTTTCGAGAGAGACCAAGTAATCTAGTGCTGCCATTTGTGACGAATGGTTCTGGAAGAACATCAGATCAGAAGGTTTCAAAATTGTTTCTTTTCTCACCTGCACATAATGGTTAAGAAAAACATCAATGAAGATGTGGACGAGTAGAAGTACTTTATAACACAATTGTAATATTTTTTTCTCTTTTGTGAACATACCACATTTGGGTATGCTGAAGTGAGGGCAGCCATCCTACGCTTTCCACCATATATCTCTCCAGCAGCAATATATATTTGCATACTTCTATCAATGTCCAATGCTCTGAGTACAAGAGCAGTCTCCTCCGGCGTCAATGGGCAGAGGCCATCTTTTCTTTTTAAGTCTGAGTCAATGATTTTCTCTTTCCACCGTGGATAAGCATACCTAAAGCCAAGAGTATTCAACAATCAATATATATCTAAGAATGACCACAAATAAGAGATATCAAATGAAACATTATTGCAGGACAAAGTTATGGTTTGAGAAATTCACCTCATTCTTGTGAGCTCTTCTGCCTCTTCGTTACTGCAACCTTGAGTACAGCCAGAGAAAGCCAGCATATCCATTTCATAACGCAAATGAAGGACCAAGAAAGGGCCATTTTGGCGAAGTATTCTAATTACTCGCTTGCCCAACTCTTCAATTTCCGAGGTAAACCTGAGTGAGGCATAATTTACTCGGCATCGCAGTTTCTGAATTTCAATTGGCAAACCATTATTTGCTAGTCTGGCATCAGTTCTATTCAAATGGAGAACCTTGTATTTCCGAATCAACGGAAGAATCTGGTGCAAATTTAATCAAGTGTTAGCTTATTCAATAAATTTGCAACGCAATGCAATCAATTATAATGCAAGATCCAGCACACCTGATTATGGTAATAGGAGATATCTGACCAACTAATCGGTGGCATTGAGTGAAACATCCCAAGTTCAACTCTTCTCTTCATCCTTGGAGGTAGTTCTCTCAGAATGCGAACTTCATCTCGTAATGAGGTTATGAAGTGTTCGACATCAAATATATCTTGGAACTCACTGCAAGAGAAATGATATGTTTAGAGCAAATTCCACAAAACATGCACAAATCCAAGTAACAGTAGAAGAAATAAATCACGCAAAGAGATAATATTCAAGCTCCAAAACACACCTTGGATCATTCCAAAATGAAGTCTTATCCAACTCCGGCACAACCAAAGTGACATTCAAATACCTTGCTATAACTACCATGTCACATATCTGATGGAAAATAGAACGAGCAAAGGCCAGTGTTAAGAGTCAAAAGTTGCAAAGAAAAATGTTGCTGGAATATAGCAAGGTTCTCCCATTGCTTACAGCAGCTCGCATTTGGTTAAGCCCACCATTGCATGAAACCATCAAATAACCATTGTTCCTATATATTCCTGGAAGAAAATGGCCAAAAAAGTTACAAAATATCAACATAAGCAAACATTATGGCATGTATTATATTTTTTCTGAAAAAGAGAACATATATTTTCCCAGTCTCTGCATTAATTGATGTATGCAGCATATGGAATGCAATATACACTCGAAATAAAAGATGCAATACTGACAAATAAACAGTAACTATTGTAATATTGAACAATGAGCACTTGAATAAAATTTTTCCAGTTGTTCATCACTTGAATAAAAATTTTCCATTGTCAACAGAAATGCAATGTACGATCATGCTTCAACAACCAAGATCACTAAGGGTAAATTAGCATGATTCTCCTATGTTGAGGGGAAAAAAAAACTTTGTAAAAGGTATATTGAAATGTGTCCTAGAAGCTACGTTAACTCATGAGCCACCAAACTAAGAATTGTTTCACCAAATGCATTACTATAGCATGTCCTTGGCCATCCATATGAATGATTGCCACCAAACCAAATCATATGCCAACGCAACCCCCCTCTTAAAAAAAGTATGATCCCAACATGGAAATATCTCGAAATGCAAATATCATGATCAGAATACAATAACCAAAACAAGAGGAACCGTTGACCTAACAACCAAAAGAAGACACCGCATTTCCCAATTCTATCAGCATGCAATGCGAATGGCATGCACATCCCAACATACATTTTCGAATATACTGAGTTAATAAACATCAAAATGACGAAAGGCGCTGCCACATTATCAAATGCTGCGAGAAGCACTACAGGTGATGCTACAACAGAATGGAATCGTGTGACGCTATCCAAGTTATGCAGAGCTTGCCACTAAGCACACGAAAATGATTGAAATCCTCACCAACCACTAGTCATTCTCATCCAAGCCCAGGAAAATTTGCGAGTGAACTTTGGAAAGAAACACCACAATGCAGATCGGCTGTCGCTGTCAAACTGGAAACCGCATCGTGTCCAGGCGCAGGGCAGTTCCGAACAGAGCGGACGAAAGCGAGAAAGCAACCAGAATATCAACACAGCGGACCAGATCACTCACTCTTGGGCGGCAGCGCAGCCTTCTCGACGACGGGCTCCGGGCGCGCCGCGGCCGCCGTCTCCTCCGGCGCGGAGACGCAGGACGGCCACCCCTTAAGCACGCGCGGGCCCCAGGTGTCCCCGACGGCGGTGAGCTGCACGACGCAGGTCCAGAGCAGCACCGTGGTCGCGGCGCGCACGACCCAGAGCTTCGCCCGCGACCGCGCCGCCGCGGAGGACGCGGCGAGCCTGAACCTGTCGCCGGCACCGGCGGCCTTACCCCCCGTGTGCGCTTTCCACCCCATCAGTCATGGACCGACGCTCGACGCAGTCTCCAGAAGAGAGAAAGGAATCTACGCCGGAGGGGCCGTCCGAAGCCGGGCGAGCTCCTTGACCCGCCGCCGCCGGCAAGCGCCGTAGACACCCGCCACCACCCAATGGAACACCGACGAAAGCCTCGACCTTTCTTGCTCCACCACCACCACCAGGCCCCCGCCGCCGCCACCGGACGCAAGCTTCACGGGACTCGAAGAAACAGAGCGCCGCTGCCCGTTGCTTCGAAAGCAAAAAAAAAAAAAAAAAGAGCCGGGGCAACCGCGCCGGCGCCTCCTCCGCTAGGCGCCAGTCCAACCGCCAGCCAAGCCGGGCCGCCTGAGCACGCCGCGCTCGGGTGCTCTGGCTCGCTCGAAGCCGCGGCGAGACCGTGCGCGAGGGCGTGGCTGGCTGACGGACGGCGTGGGGGCGGATCTCGGGGGAGCGAGCGAGCGGGAGACGGAAGGGAAGGCTGAGAGCCCGGAGCGGTTAGCGGGTGGGCACGCCTAGTTATTTTTGGGCGTCGGTGCCCCGCTCGCCAGTGCGGTGGTGGTTGCTCGGCCTTGGCAGCGGTGGTGGAGAGGGGTGGTACGCGTCTCGCACTCGCGCTTGTGCGCGTAGCCGCGTTAACACGCTCTGCCCTGGTGTCCGAATCCCGCGAGGTAATAGGCCGGCGGCACCGGGGCCGCGCACACGGGCGCGAGGCGGGCGCGCGTGGACGGCCTGGATTTACCTGGCGTCGGAGGCGGTCGTTGCGGATGCGAGTCGGAGGAACGCGGCGCCGTCGGCGTGGGGTGGGGAGCGTTCGGTGGAGAGTGGGGCGGCGGCGTTGTTGTTTTACTACTCCTACTTCACCCGCCCGTGACGAGAGAGATGGCTGGAAGCTGCCGGCGTTTTTAACCGAGGATAGGGGACGACGACGACACGGCGGCGATCCACTTGGCTGCGTCGTCGCGCCGGTGTGGTGCCCGGCCGGCCCGGGCGAGCCAAGCCAGGGCGCTGTTGTTTAGAGTATTTGGTCACTTGTTGGTGTTCGGTTCTTGTTTGCTGGCTACGTACGGAGATTTGGCTCTTCTTGAAATGTTTTAGGAAGATTCGTAGTAATACGACGCAGCTGACTGCAAATCCTAGTCGCGATTTCTCCATGATTGACAAAGAGAGATCATGACACTCTTTGCCAAAATGTTGACGTAACAAAGGTTATCAGTAAACCCACGAAGAAGATGTAACTATCTTTGGGTGGCATGGGAGGTGCATGGCAGATTTTAAATATACCAAAATGGTTGTGCACGGTATATTGTAATTATTATATTATTTAAAAAGTAATGAGCGAGTTTTTGACACGTGAGAGTAATCAAAGACACGTTGTAGGTTGATGTTAATTTGTTTCTTTATATTTTCTATTTAAATGAATATTTAAAATCAAATTTGCGTACAATTACATATTAGCAGGTAAAACAACAACACTTAATCTACCTTAGAATGGCTCGTACAGTAGCCTCATCAATATAAAAATTTGTAGGTTCAGTATTTGATATAGGTTGACAATGCGAATATAATCAATATATACGATGTATAAATAAGTAACAATTGCGTGTGCTGGTTTTCACCTAGCTCAAACGGCATATACTGCTCCTCCATCTGCTTGCGCAAGCTTCACATGCACGTCCGCCGGTGGCGGCCTGGCGAGTGCGTCAAGGGGAAGGCAGCCCAGTTCCAAAAGAATAATAAGGAGAGAAAATAAATAAAAGGATAAATTTGATACATGTCATTACAATTTTATAAAATTTAAAATATATTATTTGAGCCCACGTGTCGTTACAACAAAAGCATTCTGAGGGCATCATGCGAACTAAGATTATGTGTTACAATACTGTACCAAACAAAGTTGCCAGTGAAGCCTTCCGCCGACACATAGAAGATGGTGCTCATGATTGATTTAGGGTCTGTTTCAGATTATAATCTACCTAAATTATATAATTTAAGCTAAATAATCTGATTGAAAAACAAACAAGTAGATTATTCATCTGGATGATATAATCTGAGACATCAAATTATGATAATCTAATAATCTATCTCAAAAGAGATTATTTTAATTATTTGCTATAAAAGACCCGCTGTCTATACCCATTTTTTATCAAAATTACCCATCTTACCACTCCACTATTTCAACACCATACGCTCCACCATTCATAATATTTCATTAATACAAATAAAAAGAATAATTTAAAAAATAATCTAGACTCCCAAACAAATAGACATAAATTATAATCTTTAAAATATAATCTAGATTATATAATTATAAATTATAATCTAGATTATATAATCCACTAGAGAAACAAATAGGGGCTTAGTCAATCACGTCCTCTCAATTAGCATGTTACCTGAACTAGCAAGGGATGTTCTATGAGAATAATTTATGGTTTTCTTTGTTTTAATCATTTTAATGTATCAAAAATGTTACCATAGCTTATGACATTCAGGTCCATTTGGTTGAGCTGCTTTTGGCTTTTGACTTTTGCAGAAGTAAAAAGCTCAACAAAAAAGGTGACCTTTTATAATTTTTTTTTTAAAAAGCAGCTTTCTCTTAGTTTAAAAGCAAAAGCAGGTATAAACTTATTTTTGCCGGCTGTGAAAGTCGGTTTATATATATTATAATTATAATTATATATAATTATATTACTATAATTATATTATAATTATGTAATGTATAATTACAATTATACAATATAATTATATTTATATTATAATTATATATTACATAATTGTAATTATAATTTCATATTACTACAGTTACAGTTATATAATATATAGTTACAATTATATAATATAATTATAATTATATATAGTACGGAATTATAATTATCTATAATTATATTATAATTATATATAGTACATAATTATAATTATATACAATTTTATATTGCATAATTACATATAATTATATATATTACATAATTATAATTATACTTTTATTATAATTATATATTTTACATAATTATAGTTATATATAATTATATTACATAATTGTAATTATATATTATAATTATTATTATATATTACTATAATTATAATTATGTAATATAACTATTATTATTATTATTATTATTATCATCATCTTATAATTTTACAATTTTATAGCTACTTTAAACAAAAATGATTTTTAGCTTTCGCACTGCTCATATTTTACTACGACTTTTTAAAGCTCAAGAAAAGCACGTGTGCACACCCTCAGCTACCCTGATGCTCGAGGAAAAGCACGTGTGTGGTGTGGTCATCAGCACCGGATTTTCTTTGTTGTTTGTTCTGCATGGTTATGCCGCTGTTTGGGAAATAATCTCTCCTATCTATTAAAAGCTTAGAGTTTTTTGAAATACAAAATTTTTACAGAAATCAATTTAATTTCACATAAAATATACATTTAAAAAAATCCCGCAATCACCGCGTCAGTACCTCCCTTCGCTTCGTGTCACGCTCAACGGCTCATCATCCTCGCGAATCACGCGCCCGCCGGCGAGAGATGGGTGGAGTAACAAACCCCGCGTCAGCCGCTCCTCTTGATGCACCCGAAAATCCAGCCACCATCCATCAAGAATCGCCAAACAAATCGACGCCGCTCCTCTTCATCACAGACGAGAAATTCTTCGCCGACCTCGACTTTGCCGCCGTCCTCGCCTGGCCTCTGTCCCATCCCCACCTCCGGCGCCGCTCCCCGCGCCCGATGCGGAGGCATGTTCGTCGGAGCTGGTGACCTCCGGACTGGCAACCCCAAGCTCGGCGACAAGTGCTCCATAGTTGGCAAGCATGCGCAGCTCCGTCCAGAGCTCCGCCACGTGCTCAGCTCCCTCGGTGAGAAGCTTGAGCTGCACGGGTTCAACGAGTGGATCCGTGAGGACACAGACCAGACCACCAGTCCACCGGCACCATCACAGGATGCCATTCTTGTTCTCTCCATCATGAGTACAGAGCTCCACTTGCGGATGCCCACCAAGTGTTTGACGGTTGACCGCAGTGAGGATTGTTGTGTTCTTGCACCAGTCACAAGCACAACTCCTTTGACACTATGCACGGCTTCCTCTCTCCCAGCTGATGTCCATGATGCTCCACTTGCTATTCTGGTCGCTACCAAGGAGCTGCCACAGTTAACACATGCCAAATGCAACATCCTGCCATTGTATTCCGGGATGAACATCAACAGTGCCTGCAAGCTGTTCGAGGTAATGCCCCTTTGCGTTTGTGTGTTTTCTGCGGACAATGGTGGGTTTGTGGGCAGCATCATTGTCAGTTCTGTTCTCTCGATGGATATTGATGACCTTGTGAGCGATAGTTGTGGCAATCTGTTCTGTTTTCCATTTTTCAAGATGGGTGCAGCCAGGAAATTGCCCAAGCCCCCCTGGTTGTTCCACGGTAAGGTATAGGAACTATGGTTTGACGAAAGTGTGAGGGAGATAATGGCCAAAAATCCTGCTATATACTCATTTTAATCCAATTGGCCAACCTGCAGTTCAGATTCATACTCTTCAAGAATATCAGCTAGGAGCAGTGATCTTTGGTTCCAAGCGTGAGACAATTGTGTTGTTATCTTTTCTCTGGGTCTAAGAGTGTAGATCCGAGAGTTTCTGTGTCGGTAATAGATCTGTGCTTCGGAGGTGGTCAATACCTTCGGATTCGGTCGCCGGAGTCGAGGAAGACGATCCGGCCATCTGCCTTTTGTCGGTGCTGTCCTCTGCGCTGGAGCAGCGTCGGTCGGCGAAGAGGGCAGTGACGTTGGAGTCACGGCGACGTCGTCGATCTCCCGGTGACGGCGGTCGTCGTGGCGGTGGTGCTTCCCGTCGGTACAGCGCCCCCTCACAGATCGGGTTTTGGGATGTCGGTGGGGTGCGGCGGTACGGACGAACTTAGGTCATGAGTTCCGACCGGCCCCCCACCTCTATTTATTGTGGCGCTGGCGACAGGGGCCCACCAGGCATAATGGGCGTCCAGCCCTCGATCAGTGCGCGATTAGGTCAAGGGCCCATTAAGGCCGTTGGGTCAAAATGGGTGAAGATCAATTTTCAACATTCTTAACATTCTCTCTCTTGATCTCACTTTATACTTTTATTTTATTACTTTTTAACTTCACTCATTCCGTTACAGATTAATGCATAGAACTGTCTCATCGTCACGATCAATCGCCGATAGACTTAACAGCTACAATACATTTTTTTGTTCTGAAATAGTTACTATACATTTTGAGCCATCTTTTAGTTCAGGAATCACAGGCTTTCCCTTAAACCCATGCCGGCAACATGTTCAATAAATACTTTGGGTGGTAAGCCTTTAGTAAGCGGATCCGCTAGCATCTTTGCGGTGCTTATATGCTCAAGAGTTATGATTTGATCCCGAACTTTATCTTTCACAACATAGTACTTTATGTCAATGTGTTTGGCAGCACCACTTGACTTATTTTTGTGTGCATACGTTACTGCGGGTTCGTTATCGCAGTACAATTTAAGTGGTCTATAGATGTCGTCAACCACTTTTAAACCGGGTATGAACTTTTTAAGGCAGTTCACCTGCCCCGTAGCCTCATAACATGCTACAAACTCGGCATACATTGTGGACGATGTAGTGACGGTTTGCTTTGAGCTTTTCCACGAAATAGCTCCTCCAGCGAGAGTAAACACATATCCGGATGTAGACTTTCTATCATCTCTCGCATAATCAGAATCTGTATACCTCACTATATGGAGTGAATCTGATTTTCTGTATGTCATCATGAGGTCTTTTGTTCCTTTCAAATAACGTAAGACTTTCTTTATCAATTTTCAATGCTCTATTCCAGGATTGCTCTGGAATCTACCAAGCAACCCGGTAACAAATGCTAAGTCAGCGTATGTACATACTTGAGCATAAGCTTCCGACAGCTGAAGCATATGGAACCGCTTTTATTTGATTGATCTCATATTGGTTCCTGAGGCATTGAAAATCCCCATATCTCTCACCCTTGACTATAGGTGCAGGTGATGGACTACATTTATGCATACCATATTTCTTTAATACTTTTTCTATGTATGCTTTTTGTAACAGTCCCAATACCCTTTTGTTTCTATCTCGATGAATTTCGATTCCTAGAACGAAGGAAGCTTCATCAAGATCTTTCATATCAAAGTTAGAGGACAAAATCTTTTTTGTCTTCAGTAGCAGACTGACGTCACTACTAGCTAGTAAGATATCATCCACATACAAGATTAGAAAGATAAACTTCTCATCTTTAAATTTTGAATAAACACAGTTGTCCTCTATATTTTCTTTAAACCCAAATTTCTTTGTCGTGCTGTCAAACTTCAAGTACCATTGTCTTGAAGCTTGCTTTAATCCATAAATCGATTTCTTTAGACGGTTAGACGACATCCCAGTTTTTCACTTCCTTCCATAACAAAACCTTTCAGTTGTGCCATGTAAACATTTTACTCTAAATCCCCATTTAAGAATGCTGTCTTTAGATCCATCTGATGTAACTCTAAATCATAATGAGCTACTAGTGTCATTATGATTCTGAAGGAATCTTTACATGAGACCGGAGAAAAGGTCTCATTGTAATCAATCCCTTCTCTTTGAGTAAAGCCTTTTGCCACGAGTCGTGCTTTATATCTTTCTACGTTCCCTTGGGAGTCGAGTTTTGTCTTGTAGACCCATTTACAACCTACTGTTTTGGCTCCTTTAGGAATTACTTCTAAGTCCCAGACTTTATTAGCTTTCATGGACTTCATTTCTTCTTTCATAGCCTCAAGCTATTTTGAAGAGTTTTCGCTTCTCATGGCTTTTTCAAATGAGGTGGGATCATTCTCCATTTGAAATTGTTCTGTCTGATAAACTTCATAGTCATCAGAAATAACTGATCTTTTTACTCTTTGAGACCTCCTCGAGACCTCTTCATTTTGTACATTTTCTGTTTGAGGCTGTTGTTGCTCCTTCTCATCTGTGGCAATGGGTTCTATTGAATCCTGAGGAACAGGTTCCTCATTCTCGTTTATTGTTGCCACAGGAGGAACAATAACATGTGCTTGCACCACAGTGTCTCGCACTGTCGGTGCAGCGACAGCAGTTAGTGTAAAGAATGGCTCTTGAATCATCCGAGTGGACGCATACGCCCGCTTCTCTTCAAGATCAATCTCTCGAGCTACCATACTCCCTCTCATCATCTCATCCTCTAAGAAGACAGCGTGTCTCGTTTGTACAAACTTTGTATGTCTGTCTGGACAGTAGAAACGATAAACTTTTGACTTTTCTGGGTAACTAATAAAATGGCAACTCACAGTTTTGGGATCTAGTTTCTCAAGATTTGGGTTAAATACTTTAGCCTCAGCTGGGCTTCTCCACACTCGTAAGTGGTTTAACAAGGGAACTCTACCTGTCCACAATTCGTACGGTGTTTTCGGCACCGACTTACTTGGCACTCTGTTGAGAATATAAATGGCGGTTTTTAACGCCTTCATCCACAAACTCAATGGCAGTGTGGAATAGCTCATCATACTTCGCACCATATCCATCAGGGTACGGTTGCGTCTTTCAGCTACTCCATTTTGCTGAGGTTCGCTCGGTGTAGAATATTGGGCCACTATTCCATTTTCCTGTAGAAACTTTGCAAAAGGTTTAGAAACTTATCCATACGAGGTATGCCGACCGTAGTACTGCCCCCACGATCAGATCGGGCTATCTTTATTTTTAAATCGTGTTGGTTTTCAACTTCAGCCTTAAAAATTTTAAATTTATTCAAGGCTTCAGTTCTTTCTTTGATTGGATAAATGTATCCATATCGGGAGTAATCGTCCGTAAATGTTATGAACGACTCATAACCATCTATACTCTTCACAGAAAAGGGACCACAAATATCCGTGTGAATAATTTGTATAACTCCTGTGCTTCTTTTTGCATCTTTTTAAATTTTCTTTACATATTTTCCTTTAATGCAATCTCGACATTGTTCTAACTTTGAGAACTCTAGTGGGGGAAGAATATCATTCTTAACTAGTCTTTCTATTCTCCCCCTCGAAATATGGCCTAAACGACAGTGCCATAATTTCGACGACTCATCTAGAGTTCTTTTTCGTTTTCTATTTTCATTCATAGACGAGGATTCTTTTATCTCGCACGCAACGTTATCATTATCGCATACGACATTCACATCATCACGTAGTGACAGCAAATAAAGCTCATTTTGTAAGATGGCAAGACCAACACATTCTTTATTAAGCATTATTTCACACTTGCTATTTTCAAAATGACAATCATAACCATCATTATCCAAACATGAAACACTAATCAAATTCCTCTGTAGAGAGGGTACATAAAGAACATATCTAAGTATAAGAATAAAGCCATCAGCTAACTCTAATGAAAGATCGCTAACGGCTTCAACTTCAGTTTGGACTCCGTTTGCAACTTTAATGCATCTTTCTCTTCTTTGCGTAGTCCTCGTCGAACGGAATCCCTGCAATGAATTAGCAACATGAACAGTTGCTTCAGAGTAAATCCACCAAGTAGATTTCGAATATTGCACATATAGGGATTCATTTATAAAGGTAATAATGTTCTCACTTTTCTTTGCCATGATCATCTTTAAATATGAGGAACAATCCTTCTTGTAGTGTCCCGTCTTCTTACAGTGAAGGCACTGATTTTTGTCCACTGCAAATTTGTTCTGTTGAAGCTGATAGACAGGGGTTTTTCCCTTGTTCTTTGAGGAGTAGCTGTTGAAGTTCTTTCTTTTGTTATCCTTCACATAGTTGATAGAACCACTATATGAAGCTTTAATTCTATCCTCCTCTTGCACACACATTGCTATGCACCTTTTCAAGTCTCAAGACTCGGGTTGCATATTGTAGTTGACAATAAACGTTTCAAACTCTTTTGGTAAAGAAGTAAAAATCAGATGGATAAGGAGTTCATCCTTAGACTCAGATCCATTGGTTTGAGATTCGATGCCATGTTGCTCATTCTCAGTATGTGCTCTCTAATGCCACCGTTACCATCAGAGTACTTTTCATTCACAAGTTGTCTAATGACTTGTGTGGCGTATGTCTTTGAAGAGCCAGTAAACTGACTCTTTATTCTTTCAATGTACTATGTGACGGTGTCACACTCGGCGATTGAACCCACAATTGCAGGCTCAATCGTGTTCTTTATCACAGCCATACATTTCTTGTTGGCTGTGGTCTATTTCCTATGCTCAAAGTCATAGGACATCTTTAAGGGAGCAAAATCCCTCTGTCTTGTCTGGCAAGCAGCATCAGTCTTATTCTCTTTCCTCACTGGCTCCTCAGGCTCAGTGTGACATGCTGTGGTCAGAACCCAGTCCACCTCAGCCAAGATAAACGTTAGGTCAATCTTTTTCTTCCACTCTCCATAGTTGTCACCTTTGAGAGTGGGTATCTCTTTAATACAACTCATTAAGTTGTATCTGCCTGTAAATAAATCAAATAAAGTGAGAACATAAAAAACAGTAAAATTATATGTCTTATTTTCAACGTTGGTCAAAAAATATGACACACAATTTTATATTATACATTAAATCTACATCACCGTTGGGCAGAAATAGAAATAATGCATAAAATGTCAATTACAAAAATTATAATACTGTTATTATCAACGTTGGTCCGAAAATGACAATATCATAATTATCAGAAATTTATTACTATTTTTCCAATATTAAATTCTCCTGTTGGTTCGAATTTAATAATGAAAATAATTTCTTTAAGTACGCAGCGGAAAACAAAATTTCTTTAATTTTCAGAAACATTTACTTTATTTTTCTGTTATGTCAAAGTTATCCCGTTAGTTCAAATTTTAACAGATCTAATTAAGTAAAAAATTACCTAATTAATCAATTAAAAAATGCCTCTAAAAAAAATGGAAAAACTTTTCTTTTGTGCCAAAATTGAATTTCGGCCTGGCCCATTGGCCTGTTACAATTCGTGCAAGCCAACCTGGGCTTGGGCCGAAATTTCACTCTCCCTCTTGGGCCAAATCTGGCCCATTTAGCCATCGCGCGATCTGGACCGTCAGATCGAGATCTGACGGATGCGCTCATTTTTCGGAGGTATAAAAGGAGTGGAACTCTTTCTAACCCTAACCCTAATTCATTTGCCCCCTTCTCTTGCCCACTCTTTTCTCCAGTTTCTGGCGGTGGCGGCGGCTTCCCACGCGCTACGCGCGGCCGTTGCGCCTACGGCGCCGCACGCCTCGGTCG
>BCLF01000206.1:28681-64526 GCA_001602275.1 Zoysia japonica
CATCTACGACGGCAGCGAAGATCAAGAGCAGCACACCCCAGCGGCGGCTGGGTTACATGTTCTTGATCTCAATTTCCTGCCGGCACCAGTGGATGAGGCTTGAAGCTCGATCGCACTGGTTGCACTGAACCAAGTTTGGTCCGCAAACTGTGGTGTATTAGTAGATGTGTACAGACTCAATTTTTCAAGCTTTGTGGATTCTTCATTGCTCATCAAGTCGAGTTCAGAGTTGCTCAGGCTACTAAAATTTTAGTGAAAATCATTTCTTTAGTTACTCTTCATCAAAGGTACTAAACCAATAAGCCTGTGATGACCGGAGCTCACAATAGCTTAGCCGAATCAGTTAATGGATTCTAAGAATAGCTCAATAAGTTTTCTTGTTCATGCTGTTATTTTTAACTTTACCATCTGCTTGCTGAAGCAACCAACAATTCTGCATCACTGGATGAAACTTGTTTTAATAATATCAAACCGGATGCATATAGAGCTGATTTTTATTTTTAATCTGATTCATTATGGTTAGTTTCTGTATATAACACACATGCATATCTATTTGTAGATATATATATATATATATTCCATTACATCGTTGTGGAGAATATTCACTTGTTATAATACAAATGAGCCAACCATTACATCATTGTTCTACTCGTATTGGAATTGTCATGTCCGTATTTGTACTTGATTGATTTGTACTCTCTTCATGCTCATAATTCAAATTGTTTTAAAAATTATTTTGGTCAAATATTAGAAATATAAATTAAGTTTATAAATATGAAAATCATATGGTTAGATTTGTCTTAAGAAACAATTTAATAAATGTATACACATGTCACTTTTGAATAAATATTTTTATAGATTATAGAAAATAGAAGTTAAAATTATGCTTTGAAGGCTATGACGTTGTCCAAAATGACTTGAATCATGAGTATGGAAGAGTATTAAGTAAATGCTTGGCATTAAATACATTTATTTTGTCTGTAGCTCATTGTTTATTTATATAAGCCCTTATGCCTATGTCGTTAGCGGAATTGTGTCACGTTGTATTGCATGTAGCGGAACAAGAATGCTTCATATTGTCTTCCTATATCGGAAATGGATTGCATTATTTGTCCTGCCCGTAGCGTAGCACGGGCATTCGGACTAGTTAACGATTTAAGCATTAATCATGGTGATTTCGATGATTTATAGTTATGTGATTAGTGAGTTTTGGCAAGTGACAGTATACTTGTAATTACTAGACGGTAAATTCCCATCCCGTCCTGGTTCTGAAACCGTTTTTTCTTAGACCGTTTTCGATATGAGCGGAATTTAGAGGGGATGGGAACAGAAATCGGATGAACATTTTTTCGACCGTTTTTAGATTTATCATTTTTTGTCGATAATTTTTCGTATTTTACCGTTTTATTACATAGAATAGAATTAAAATTCGAGATAGAAAGATTAAACTCAACTTAATCATGCCTATCTGAAGTTTTTGAACTTTAATCCCATCGGTTAAATAGACAGCACAATTTCATTCCTTATTACACTGCAATTCAATATCTAAATCATCTATATCTAACAATTAAAATTTGTTTAACTCTATATTTAACAATTAAAATTTGTTTAACTCTATTTAACTATACAACTCAATGGTACTATCTTCTCGATTTGAATTATTAATTTTCGTCCATTACTGATAT
The DNA here is from genome assembly GCA_001602275.1 of Zoysia japonica. Lineage (NCBI taxonomy): Eukaryota > Viridiplantae > Streptophyta > Magnoliopsida > Poales > Poaceae > Zoysia > Zoysia japonica. The sequence continues at coordinate 30,367 of BCLF01000206.1, forward strand.
CTTTTCGTTTCGATATATCCATTTTTTATTTCTGAATATCTCGATTCTGTATTTTGATCTCGACTTTCTCGTTTCTATTTCCGTCCGAATAATTAAATTAAATATGAAAACAAAAATGGATGAGCATTTTTTTGATAATTTCCGTTCGTTTGCTTATTACTACTGTAGTCTCTCCGTTTCAAAATAAGTGACATTTTCATACTCTTTTTGTCCCAAAATAAGTGACATTTTGGACTTTTTAAAATCAACGCTTAACCATTCATTTTATTCAAAAAAATTTACAAAAATTTACAAATCAAACTTAAATTACTTTTAATAATGAATCATTTAAAAATAAAATAATTAATGTACTTCTAATCATGAATCATTTCAAAATAAAATAATTAATTTTTTCACAATTTTTTTTCAATAAGACAAATAGTCAAAAAAATGTTTGAAAATCTAAAATGACACTTATTTTAAAATGGAGAAAGTACTATTTAAAAGTAATTACTGAGTTTTGATAAATAACAGTAATCAAGGACACATTGTAGGCTTAAGTTAATTTACTAGTTTGAGTGCCTGTGTTACGCTACTGACAAGTCAACATGGTACAATCCCTCTTCAATATAAGATAAACTGATTCATTCTCACTCCATTATGAGCAAGTCAATATAACACAATTTCGCTACGATACAGGTATGAGCTTGTATCAATATCCGTCGAGCTAAAGACACAACAAATTTACACGACACCTGTTCCAATAATATAAAACCCACAATGATTAAATTTATTTCACCTCATATGAAATTATGATACATGCCGTGTATGATGAGCTAACAAACAAATCATACTTCATTACTTCAAACACTTCATCCAAAACCAATAATCTTTCCGTCCTCATCTAGATAGTAGTTTCATACTTGCAAGAACTTCAGAGATACATAACCCCATATTTTGAACATCTCTTAAAATCGTGCTTTTGACTTTAAGATAGAATCAGATTAGGACCAAACATGAACAAGTTAATGATTCACAATACTGTTAAAAACAAAGAATCAACAAACAAAGAAGAAACTTTCCAATCAAACAAAGAAGCTCTGGTAGAGGTGAAGAGACGGGGCTCCCAAGCAGCCCCACGGTGGATCGGAGGCAGGTCAGCGCTTTGGCATGTCGGTAGCGCAACCTGCTTTGGTTCGGCAGCAGGGCTGGTAAAAGGGTTCTCGAAGTCAAACTCGAACCCAAAGGCGTCTTCATCCTCCTGCTATAGCCTGGTACCCTCCACCGCCATCTTTTCTTCACATATGGACCCTTTGGTATTTCAGCAAATCTGATTCTGAAATGCACAAATGGATGCAGACAAACAAATACTCCCTACAAGATTTTCATACAGCAATTAATAGAATCAAAAGAGAGAATAGCATTTAATGTCATGACAGGTGAAGTGCCAAAACTCTGATGCAGTATTCAGTTAGGAAAAGAGCTCGTAATAAGAGGACTGCTAAGGTTGAGCAGATGATGTATAAGTTACAGTTCTGTGAAACATTTTTTTGGGCATCTCAGCAAAATCAGAGGTGCATAAGTTAGGACTCCTGGCTCGCACTATTTCTTCAAGGGCTATCTAGAAGTTCTTAAAGAAATTAACGTGATCAACAACTGCCGCACAGAACCATTGCACAGGCTTGAAGATTCCGTCTGCTGTAAACCCTTAGCAAGAGCACACAAAAAAGAATGAAGCAACTCTACCTTATCCACTAAATTTTATTCTATGGCAGCTCTGATCAGTAAAAAGCATGTGATCCCAAATCTCAAAATCAATAAAGAGTTTTCTTTGAATACAATAGCATTTTCTGTAATCAAACAAGTGAAAGTTTGTTAAAACTTAATGAGCTAACATATCACGAGTATTTGATGCTCTCAAGGCACTCAAGGCACCACCATGTGGTCAGAAGGAACTGCCCTAGAAATGCACTTACCACCCTGAATGGTTCTGTTTTGCACAGACATCCTGTGAGATAAAACGACTCTTGTCACACACTTCACCCACAAATTTCAAGGCCTCATCGATTACTTCATACTTCCCCTGTTGTTCAGCTAACCTCGTAGCAAGGACAAGGTGGCTTTGCTCCAATCTATCGATTGAACAGTCTGTAGAGAAACAAAAACAGAAGTTAGAAATATATCTAGCACAGCATTTTGTAGGAGGGAAACAATTAATTAAAGGCCCTGCAATTTAGAACAATCTATATCTGCATCTGGAAAGAAAAAAATATTTGCAATCATAGCAGAAGGAGACTCACAAGTCATCCTAGTTTAAAATAATAATACTGGAAAGAACAAAAACAATTTACAAAATTTATCTCCTCATAGCTAACCATCCAGCTGATGACAGAACTTATCTGACTGTGCTTACTTAACCATCCAACTAATTCCTAGATAACTTACAAAATTTATAAACAGACCAGCCTAACAAAATTTGCTGCTCATTACCTGCCCAATTGCATCCATGATAACTCAGTATACCAATCGTCCAAATTGCTTACTGAAAATCAGATTTCGATTCTGGAAAATCATCTGCTTTGATTCTGGAAAAGAAAAACACCTATTTAAAAACAGGACTGAAGATACACACCAAAGGATTAACCACAACTATGCATGCAAGTAAATACATACCTTTTCCCTTCTTGGTTTGCTGTTTAACAAATATCTGAGCATCTTTTGTGCTTCCTGCGATCTGTACTTCTATATCCTCTCCAAATGCTTCTTTCTGTCCTAACAACTTAGAGTATACTATATAAAGAGGGGCGGGAAGCAGCTCTGCTGCATGATGCTGCTTAAGTTTCTTGGTATGCTGCATGCCAAGCTACTGCTGCCCTGGCAGTGACGCTTTCTTTAGCGGTTTCAAATGTGATGGGAGGCTTGAAAGGAACGTTTTCTGATTAGCAATTGTCTCCAGTAAACTGCTCTTTTGTTGTTCTAATTTCTTGTGCAGAGTACACAATTCTTTCCTTTGATTCACAAATAAAATTAATTTAGAAGACAGAAACAAACTTCTGAAAAACATACAAATAAAAGCAGGCTAGCGTAACCGCTATGGGACATAGGGATACTCTCCTGGGTTCAAAATCATGTGGTCAACGAAATATAAAATTGCAACACACAATTGAAAAGGGGTTAACACTCATAATAGTTGTGTATATCTACTGATAGTCCCTTAACTTGTAGTGAAGATTTTTCTTTCAGATATACCCACGATAGCTTGTAATGCAACCCTGAACGCTTCAACTATACATATTTAAGTAAGTATCAACAAAGAGGTTAACAACTTGGTGATAAGCAGAGCTCCCACTGAGTTGCAGCTAGCGGATAACAATTCCCAATCTGGACGAGCTCAAAGTTGAGGCGCTTGAGAATGAGGTCGTGGGTGGCATCAGCAGCGAGGGTCTTCTCACAGATGTCGGCCGGCGCGGTACAGTGGAACTCCTCCACAGGCCCGAGCTCTATCCCAGGGTACTTGGTCTGGAAGTCCTGGCATGCCCTTATGCCCTTCACGTAGTGATTCTTCTCGTACAGCAGGTTGTGCAGCTGCAGCGTAGTGGTGTCCACTGGCGCCTTAGCCGCCTCCGTCTCCCTCTTTACCTTATCTTCCTCCATCAATATCTCTCGGTTCACCTGCGCAAATCATACTCGAGTTAACACCGCCGATCTAGAGCTGGGTAGGGTTTGGAGGGCGCGGGCTCTGGTTTCGGAGCGTGGCGCACTTGGCGGCGCGTGAGCGTGATGAGGAGGAGAGACATCTGGGTGACGAGCTCCCGGAGGTCCGACTTGGGGGCGCCGTCCCGTTTGATGGCGAGGATCCTGGCAGCGACCTGCTCGATGGAGGAACGGGTCTCGGTGAGGAGATCGTGAGGGGAGACCGTGGCCGGGGACGAGACGGGTCGATGTGGCGCCAGGGGGCGGCGGCGGCCGGTGTGGGAGCGCAGGGAGGGGGCGGTGGCCGATGTGGAGCGAAGGGCGGGGATGAGGCGGTGAGGGCTAGGGCCGGTCAGGGCCGAGGTGGATCGAGGCTGCGCCGGAGGGCGGCGGTGGCCGGTGAGCGGAGGGAGGGGCAGGGGCCTGTGACAGACCGCCCCGCTGAAGACACCATCCATCTATCACAGCATGTTGCTTCATCACTTTATTTGAAACACTACTAGAGTCTTTTAAATATTAAGCGTAAGATGATCGCCTCAGGACTGCTAAATCATATAGCTACCTCTCGCTTCTGTCAGTTAGTTTGGAGAAGAGAGAGAGGGAACATGCACAAAAAACGACAGGCAGCTACGCTCTAAACATATAAGTGCTCAGCAAGTCTTATTCGTTAATATAGCCAACTACAGCCGACTTCAAATATATAATAAGACCGACTCACATGGTATAGCTGTTTGCAAACCAGCGTTAAAAGTGGATCTTTATTTTCAAGTTTTAGCAGCAGATTAAGTGTAAGAGAATATAATTTTAATTTACACTATCAACTACCATAATTATAGTTACCAAACAATTTATAATAATCATATATTCAACAAATTATAATGCTTTTTTATTTGGCTCTTGTTTCACTTCTCAACTATAATATAACACACTAAGACAAGTGATACTCATTACTGTGAGGGCATCGATTATAATCGATTTACATCTAACTGAAGAAACTTGATTACACGACACGCATGCACTTCTCAAAAGTCGTACGCGGTAACTTTTCACAAGACTACTGCCATGTCGGTCCGCGACCATTGTCTCAAGCAAAAGGGTCCTACACAACCGTGACTTGTGAGGTACAACTCCTTTTGTATATACTATTTCAATCCACCAGGAAGATGGGGTACGTCCGCACAAAGCTGCAATTCAAGCTACATCGGTTTTCCGAGGCAAATACATCCGGTATGTATTAAGTACTGTTCAAACTTGTTCAATAGAACCAACAACGGTACGGTCTTTAATTGACACAGATGAGACCGTGAAGGCTCGGCCTTCGCAATCCATCCTACACATCACCCTGGTTCGGTCTCCAATTTCATTATTTCCGGTGCTAAACTAAACCAACTTCTTTACCTCATGTAGTACTCCCGAACCAAAGGTGATAACTTATATCTCGCGAGTGAAGTTTCCATTCACTCGACTTTTACCGTTAACTACAACTTATAGCATAGCTCTACGTCGAGTTTTCTGTGCCAAAGACATTTAACACGGGTAACCATGTAACTATCATGCAATCTAGGGCTACAATCAACTCATAAAAACCTAATGCACAGTACATCACTAACCATACACAGTGATAAAAAGAAAATATTAAACAGAGTTAATGCATCGGGGCTTGCCTAGGCTTGGCTCACAGTTAGCTTCCTCAACGAACAGAACGTCGACGAACTCCTAAGTTAGCTTGGCTTCTAACATGAAATGATACGCATAAGTGCCAGAGTATGCACATGCGATGATAGTTTATTATTTTTAAAGAACATTAGTAAACATGGTTACAAAATTGCTTTAAATGATTTTTGAAAACTCAAGGTATAAATTTAATTTTGTATAACATCAGAGAGGTTATAAAATAATTTTTGACGAATTTTCAAAATTTATTGAAATTAAATGAATTTATAATGAATTAAACACAATAAATCATTTATAAAATTATTTTTGATGAAAATAAATATGAAATTTTTTTATAAACAGAGGTTTTGACTAAATACACAGAAAGTAAAAATTTTCAAAATTTTATGATGCCAAGGAATAATGATAATGTATTAATGAATGGTTATATGATCTAAATTAATTAAAATAATTTTATGCATAAAATGAAAAATAGTTAGATTCAGAATATTGTTCTAGTTGAGAGGATCCTAACAAAATTTATTTCACAATTTTACAAGTTAGAATGAGATTTCTACGAATTTTACAATTTGAAGCATTTTTAGCAATTGAATAAATTAATTCAAAATAATTATAAAAGTAAACCAGCCATAGCCCTGGTCACTCCAATTGGGCCACAAGGAAACAGCCCACTTGGGGTCTCGGCCCATAGAAGGAGGCCACATAGTGGTGCACAGCGCCGACTACATCGGATCCGGAGGGCACAGAAGATTCGGGGCGAAGGGGAGCTCGACCCTAGGGCCAGGGCGGCCAGGACGGCTGGCGCGGCGGCGGCACCAGCCGGTGGACGGCTGCCGGCGGCCTCGGGCGACATATTTGGTACCAAGATGATCCATGCGACTCAAGGAGTCAGAAGGGGAGGTCGCCTCGGTGGGGTGCTCACCGGAACTTGGCCGTTGGCGAGCGGCGGACGATGGAGGTCTTCGGCGGCGACAAAAGCTTCACAGAGACGATGAACTCCAACACCGCCACTTCCTAGAGCTTCAACGCACCCGGTAGAGGAGCGGCGCAGGTGATGTAGTCGCGGAAAGGGGCCGGAACAGGGGCGTCGACAGTGAGGTCGCGGGGTCCAACGACGGTGGCGAGGAAAACTCCCAAATGCCTGCTTGAAAGATCACGAAACGGGTTGAAGAGATTGCTTAGGAGGTGCGCATGGGTGCGAGCTGCATGGATTGGAGAAATACCTGAAGAAAAGCGGTGGACTTAATGACAGGTGGGTCCCGCGGGGATTTTTCCAATTTCACGAATTTACTACTTTTCTGCACTGCTCGCTGTTTTGCTTCGAAATCCATACTTTCCGAGCTCCAAAAGTTTTGAAATTTTGCGGAGAGCTAGGACTTCTTGAGCGGAACAACTTTTATTTTGCGCCCATGTTCAAAATCTAAATACATTTTATTATATAAAATTTCGAAAACAAGAAATCATTTAAAGGAGAAAAAATCATTTTGGCCTTTTGCTTTTTGAATAAAATTTTACAAAATTTCTAAAATTCAATTATTTGCAATATATTTAATAATAGAATTTTATTTCACAATATTTCTTTAAAAACTTTTGAACTCATATTTGAAATTTGAATTCTAATTAAAGTTGGAAATTTGTTTGAATCGTTTTAAATTGTTTTAGAGCTCGATTCTAAAATTCCGAAGTCATCCATCCAACATGATCCTTTTGGTGTGAAGAAAATTCGGGATGTCACAGGGCCGAGGCGGGGTGGGGTGTGGTAACATGGGGAGAGAGAGAGGCGGTGATCTCTGGGCGGACGGATTTGTCGACGGTAGGCGGGGAATCGAGCACGACGATGGACTTGCGTGACACGAGAAAGAGTAGGTACTTACACCCTCATTATCAGTTGCGCTCCGACCGGTAAGAACGGCGGAGAAGTCCGGCGTGCGAGTGGAAGAGGTGCTAGAAAAAAATAGTGCGTGACGCGAAGTACTGACGTACTTTACGTGCTTTTTAAGTAGTATAGATTTCTTTATATTTTCTGTTTAAATTAATATTTAAAAATATAAAATTTATTTTTTAAAAAACAATTGAACTTGTATAAATTATTAATCAAAATTAAATGACACGGAATTAAATAAATATGACTACTGGCCTACGGATGTGTCAGGTTGGATGCAGCAAGTACTGTCAGTAATGAGTGACAGTAGTCGTACGGGCAGGGGGTTCGAACTCCTCTGAATTACAGTAACACGAGAGAAGATGAATAGTAACCGGAATGAATGGGAGAGAGAGAAATTCTGAGCTAGCTACTGTAGCAATCTCAATTGAGTGAATCAATTCAGAGGACCCCGATCCGCAGGGTGGCAGGCTGCCAAGCAAGAAGACGACCGTTTCTCCCGGCCGGCTGGCCGCTATCTCCTCTGGAGTAAACCATCTTTAAAGCCAAGCGACCCGCCCGTCGCAACTGAAAGCACGGACCGAACCCAACGTCACAAAGAACGCCTCGGCCGGCCTTAAACCTCGACCCGGTCGGCCGGACCACCCTTCTCTTTCCTCCCAGTTCTTCATTCCCAGCGCCCCCGAAATCCAAACCTGCCGTCGCGACGTCGCCCCAATTCCTTCATCTCCCTCAATTTCGGTTCCTTTTTTTTTTTCTAAAAGGGAATGCTGGACCGGTCCAACGATCCGGCGGAGCCCGGCGCCGTCGAGGGCGGCGGGAACGTGGACCGGGTGCTCTTCAAGAACCTCGTCGAGATGGTACCGCTCGTCGAGTCGCTCATGGTGAGTGCACAGATCTCGCCGGCGGGGTCCCGCGGCCTCTTTTCTGTCGCTGGGTTGTGGGTTGTGCGCCGTCTGACCTCGTTTCTTGGTTCCCGACCGCAGCAAGATCGGAGGGCGAACCCGTCATACTCCCGGCGCGCTTCGATGGTGTACACGCCGGCGCCGCCCAAGAAGGTGACCGCTTTTCTTCTCTTTCGGCATTAGCCACGTGTTCGTTTGGATTGGCTAATTCTATCATCGTGCTGTGCTGACTGCTGGTCGCATGTGCTCGAATCTGCACGGGTTTTTATTGCGGGGTTTGCTTCAATTGTTGGGCTCCGGTGTTCGTTGATAGGATTTGGGAGAAAATACGGTCAAAGATTCAGTTTTTTCCCCTTCAGAGTAGACTCTCGTTTTCTGCAACCAGTATACATATTATTATACACTCAAAATCGTCATTCTACAGTATGCATTACTAGATGCAGATTTTCCATCTTCTCATTTCCAGTGAACTTCTGTGTCTTCTTGAGGGCGGTGATACAGCTCAATCTTCCTTGTATCTGACGAGGCAAGGAACCGCCATTGAGCATTTCCTGACTGTTTTGATTGTGATGAACTGAAGGATGGACGGTTGCTTCTTACAGGCAAGTGATTCCAAAAATGTCAAGACACCACAAAGCATAGTGGCGAAGCGGAGGGATCCAGGAGACAATGCCAAGAAGAGCACCCCGGAATTGAATGGGGATAATGGCTCAGTTGCGGCTCTATCTCTATCGGAAGCAGAGAATAAATCCAAGGATGAGGTGGCTGTCTTGCGTGAACAGATTGATGAGCTGAAAAAGAAACTTCTTGAGAAGGAGGAGGCGTTGAGATCTGCTGAGAACTTGGTGAGTGAGATGAATGAAGCGTATTCGACAATCGATGAGTTGAGAAGACAGGTGGCGGAGAAAGAAGCTTTGATCAGATCGACCAATTCTCACCTGCAAGATGCAAAGGTGATTCACTATTACTGATATTTCTGCATGGTAATATATCCTGAAACAATGAGGTTTCTCCTTTTCAAACAATTATTTATGAATTTTTCTTGCAATATAGCATAATGTATGGAATATTAATTGGTAATTTTAGGCTGACACACCCCTCTTAGCCATTGACTATGATTCTGATGAATCTGAAAGTTAAAATTCCTGTATCTGTGAAAGCTGAACTAGAAACAATGTAAGGTACAAATCTCCACCTCTTTCAAACAGTATTACAGTCTCCCTACAAGAAAAAAAATGCAGCTTTTAAATAACAGTGGTTAACTAAATAACGAGAGGTTTTTCACCTTTTAGGATATAACATGTAGAACTTCTGCGCATGATTTAACTGTTTGAAATACATAAACTAGTAATTATTGCCTAAATCAGTAGGAATTTGAAGATTTGACAAAATTTGATTGCTAAATACTTCATAATGGTTACATGAATTTTTATGCATCTTTTTAGTAGAAAATGGCTTTATAAACAAACAAATGATCAAATCAAACTAATTGACATAACCTTAAAGCTTAGCGTAATGTAATAATTTGCTACCTATAGACAGGTTATTTGCTACTACATAAAGGGAGAGAAAGAAGACTAATTGATGCAGGAAGGTGGGAAAGTGAGTACATAGTCTGGAAGGGATGATAGAGAGGATTAGACATGCAGGGTCTGAGAAAAAAGTGCAGGGGCGTAGCTTTACATGCAGGGGCAGAGCGATCGAGACATTCTACTTGTATATTTTCTCACTTGGATATTGTGTTACTGACTTCCTTGTATATAGTAACTAACCAATATCTAGATAGGATACTTCATACTTATGTAAAATTAACTGTTTGAATTCGAAGCAATGATAAAATAAACCTAAGTAAATAAAGTATTCAATAAGAAACTAATACACTGTTGCAACCGTTGTGCTAGTTCTTTGAGGTCATATGGTAGGCCAGCCAGCTGGACATGATATTTCTCTGTCCCATGAATGACCAGTTCATCCTCGTGCTGTAGGTTAGTAGGATTGTGCAGCACTATAGTCCACATTGAACTGACATTGATTGTGTGCAGTTGCATGTTGTATTGCACTTACTGCACCTTCCGTTTTGGCATAGCATTTAACTATTGTTGTATGGCAGTTGAGGTTGATGTCTTTGAAACCTTGGTTATTGTCTAATAGTTTATAGTTGCTTAAACAGTTTTAGTTCTCATCTAAGGCATATTGCTTGAACTTAACTCTTTTGCAAGTAATGTTTTATCTGCTCTCATATTTTTATGTCAAAATTCTGAGTGTATTTTGATAAATATTTTTGGTTTCCTTTGTTTTCAATTTGACCTTTTTATTGTCTTCCTTTTTCAGATTAGGCTTGCAGATAAACAAGCATCTTTAGAAAAACTAGAATGGGAGGTAAAAATGTCAAATAAGAAAGTCGAAGATCTTCAAGGGGATGTTTCCAATACGGAATTTGAGATAAGTTCATTGATGGCTTTATTTGAAAAAATCTCTGAAAATGCTTCAGGTGATTGTTATGATGGTAGTGTACCTGAATTAGAGGCACATCAATCAACGGTAAGGGCACATCCTTGAAGCACCTTTTAAATTTGATGTTAATTCTTTAAACCATAAACACATGATCAAAGGATTAAACTTAGTGATATGGTATAAACAGGTGTTATGATATTGTAATTCTTTCTAGCCTGTTGCTGAAAAAGCGAATGCAATTTCTATAACCTGCATGCAAATATACCACCTGTGGTTTGCAGTTGTTCCTTACCATCATCTGTCAAACATATGCTTAACAAACTTGTGCAAAAACAGTCTTAAAAATGATTGCTCGAAACATAAATGGGGTAATGTTTTCCTTCTATGATTGGTACGGGTGCTACTGTTGAAATGTTCAATGAAAACCCAGTCCTAGCTGCTTTGCACTGTGGATTCAGTCAATTCCAGCTAACATTTATTCGTACATTCCAGAGTGAAATCGACCGGATTGAGGTAGAGAAGATGGAGCAGGAAAGGATAACATATGCTGAAGCTCTTGCGGCTGCCAGAGAAAACCCCAGCGAGGAGCTCCTAAATTTTGTTGCGGAGGCACGGTTAAGGCTGCAGGTCCTTGTACTATAATGCCTCGAGGCGGAGCGGCTCTCCTAATTGTAGAGTATGTATGATAATGTTCGATTGCTGATGTAATTATAATTGTTGACTTGAGTTGAGGTGTGTGTGTGGGACTGTTCTGGCGGTTTCGGATCAGGAATGTAAAATTGACAGACTTTCTTTCGCCTGTTGATAACCTGCGCAGGTATATTGGCTCCACTGGTGGAAAGTCGTATAATCGTACTTGGTTTGTGTTTGAATGCCAAGAACTGCATTACAAGTTGCTTTCTTGGATGCCTTTATTGGTTGAAAATTGTTCCTATACGTTACGAGAGGTTTTTAAAAAAATTGATATTCTTATATACAACACACTTACAATATGTGTGTTCTGAGTGAAAGGCAATAATATTGCAGTAGTGCATATTCTGTCGTGAATGGAACGGGAAAAAAAATGAGTGCATGAAACCGCACTGAGCCCTACCGGTAGTACTTTCTCGGTTTCAAAATATAAACATTTTAAAGAATAGTCAAAGTCAAATATTTATCATTTTGATTATTAATAACATATAATTAATAATGTATTATCATATAAAAAATATATTTTTTGAATTCATCATTAAATAAACTTTCATAAAAACTACATTTTTATATTACAAATTATAAAATTTTCTAATATTATCGGTAGAAGTTAAAAGATTTTGACTTTATTTAAACTTAGAAATGTTTATATTTTGAGACGGAGGTAGTATTTAGAATTACAGAATTTCATGGTTTGAATGGACGGGGAAAAGGCTTATGAGCTCGACACGCTTCGGCAGACGACACAAAAACCAGCGGTTTCAAAAACTTCACGCGCAACTCAACCATCAACGCTGAAGTTAGTATCTCCACTCCACCACGAGTCCCCCGGAGATACTCCCACCCCACACAGCAAAAATGTGCCAAACGATGCATACAAATACAATTACATGAAGTGCTCAAGTAATTTCTTCCCACAATTATTATTTCTCACAGTTTAGAAAAAAATTTGACTGGTTACAGGAGAGAACAGATCTCCAAGGGCCAAGCTAAGTCTGACGAACCATTTTGGCACGAAGAGACGTGAAGCACCTCAAAGTTGCCCATAAAGTTTACACTGACACAAAGTTCCAATATAGGCTCTCTGCACGTTACCAGTCAAACTCCTTTCAACCTTTTTCCAGCACTGCATTCTCTGGAACAATTTTGTCCGTATCTCTTCTGTAGCCAGACACATCTGATCTGCAACAACCTTCTAAAGCGGAACACATAACACATTGTTCATTCACATCCACCTAGCTGCAGCATTTCCTCCCCTAGCATTTCAAGTTTATTTGCTCCACTGTCATCCTGCAAAGGGTGTCGAAAAGGACAACCAAACACCAGCAAAACACGGGGAGTTGAGAGGCGGCACAGTAAGCATCCTTTGAAACCCACATGCCAAAACCAGCACCTATTTTACGCGCATTTTACCTTTATCAACCGACGCGGTGAAATTTTCGCCTTGCAACAACTCCCTGAAAACAACTCCTTGAAGTCAACTGTTTTCGCAGTGCTACTTTCGATTTTAAATTATTGACACCGTCGATTTTTATCATCAACTTTGATTCATGTTTTATTCAAAAATTTTATTTCAGTGCACAGAATTATTACTCAAATTTTAAATACCACTAGTAATAAAGTAAATAATAATAACAAATTTGATATTTAAATAAATTTTTTGAATAAGACGAATAGTCAAAATTATTGTTAGAAGTTAATAATGTCAATAATTTAAAAATGAAGTAGCAGTAAACATGGCTCCGGCTCACTTATAGCAGTACATATAATTGTAATACAAACAAAGATACACCTCACATTTTTCGCTCCGCCTCGCACCTGCATTTCCATGAACCGACCACCAGCTAGACATGAGGAGTACTGGGTATGACAATCATCCCTTGAATTCTACAGGCCAAAACTAGCACATATTTACGCGCATTTACAATGCGATCTCCATCTATTCGACGCGGTCAGAGCTGTTGTATGTATGACACGGTGAGTCTGGACCGTTGGATCTCCTCAAAATGGTCGATCGAGGGATAACGAAAAAAAAAATTTCTGATTCATTTTCAATGATTTTTTTTTTGGCAAAAGAGCTTTACAATGAGCTGTGATTTGTGAGATCACACCTGGTACTTTCCATCTTCCTCACTAGAATTCGATTTGGACGGCTGGAGGCATACTGCGTGAGTCACGCGGTCATTCATGACATATATGGGGGCCTAAGCCCTTCGTCTCCCTTGAACACAGCCAAGGAAACTTTCCATTTCCCTGCGTACAATGTCCCTCGCCGGCGTCCTCACCCGCTCCGCTGTCCTCCTGCCCCTCCTCCTCGTCCTCAGCGCGTCTCCGTTGTGCCATGGCGACTCGAGCCACAACATCACGGGCATTCTTGCGGAGCACCCGGAGTTCTCCGAGTTCAGCGCCGCGCTGTCCAGCACCGGCGCCGCCGTGGAGATCGACGGTCGCAGGACCATCACCGTCCTCGCCGTCGACAACGCGGCGATGGCGGCAGCGCGGCGCCTCCAGCCGGAGGACTTGAAGCGCGCGGTCTCCCTTCACGTCCTCCTGGACTACTTCGACGACGCCAAGCTCGGCAGTCTCCAGGCCGGCTTCGCGCGGGTCACGAGTCTCTACCAGGCCTCCGGCAACGCGCAGGGGAGCGCCGGCATCGTCAACGTCACCACGCACCAAGGCGGCCGCGTGTTGTTCACGGCGAGCAGCGCCACAGGCGCGCCCGCGACCGCGTTCTACGCAAAATCTGTGCAGACAGCGCCCTACGACATCGCCGTCCTGCAAGTGGACGCCCTGATGATCTCGTCCCCGTCGGGCGGGGTTCACGGGCCGCCGCCGGCGCCGAGATCCACGGATCTCTTGTCCAAGAACGGTTGCGGGGCCTTCGCTGGCCTCATCAACGCGTCCGCGAACGCGGCCGCGGCGTACGACCGCGGCATAGCCAGCTCGGGGCTCACCGTCTTCTGCCCATCGGACAAGGCCGTTGCGGCGTTCAACCCCACGTTCAGTAACCTCACCGCCGACGCCCAGGCCTCGCTCCTGCTGTACCACGGCGTGGCGGCGCACTACTCCGCGCAGTCGCTCAAGGCGATCAACCGCGCCGTGAGCACGTTGGCCACGGACGGATCAAAGAGCTACAACCTCACCATCCGCGACGACGGGGACACGGTGAAACTCTCGTCGGCGTCCCCGACCGCCGCCAGCGTGACCAAGACACTGATGGACAAGGACGCCGTCGCCATCTACCTCATCGACGCCGTGCTTCTCCCGGGGGAGCTGTTCAACGGCAGCCAGGGCCGCACGGCGCCGGTCCCGGCTCCTGCACGAGCACCTGCCACGCCTGCCCCTGCTGCGCCAGCAACCGCACCTGCGACGCCTCCTCCCCCTGCTCCCGTGGCGGCGCCGGAACCTACACCTACACCTACGCCAAGGCGTCGCCCTGCACCGGAGCCGGCGAGCGCCCCTGCGCCTTCGCCAGATGAGGACGACAAGCCGCCAGCAGATCAGAAGAACACGGGTGCAAGGAGCACGGCGTCGTGGACTCTCGGAGCGACGGTGGCCGCCGCTGTGCCGGCGATCGCGTTGGTGCTGTGATGATGGAGGGTTTAAATTTAGTTAGAATCATGATGTTGATTTGGAGCTTATTGCTCGATTGAAAACAATTTCAGTTGCCCTGATAATCACTGGCTAGAAGCTACATCTTTGCCAAAAATAATAATATGATCCAGTTTCCAGCTTGCATCTCATATGTTCTTGCTGTTCATGACGACTCTATAATAATTTTTCTTCTCGTTGCATGATGTATCTTTTCTAATTTTCTAAGAAATAGGAGTAAATCTTATTATATAAATAAAAAAAATCCGTTATTGAGTTCTTTATCAACACAGCACCTCTTTAATTACTCCTTTTCTTTCATTTAAAAAAAATGAAATTGGACGCGCCATGCCTAAAATGGAGCAAACACGTTTTCCAGAGACTTCCTTGTCAGTATTGATGTAAATAGATACTTAATGGGTATTTGTGAGTCAAAACTCTAATTCAATTTATCTCACCAATTATATAAGATGGAAAGAAAACTGAAAACTTAGCGTCCCTACCTGTCAGCCTACCAATGCGAACCCATTCTGTGTATTAATGGCAATACTTCCCTATACGTCGCATCCTGAAAGCCAAACGCTTGGCTGGACGCGGCTTCAGTATTCCCAGTTTCCTGCTCCCGCGCATGTAATCCCGTACG
Source organism: Zoysia japonica (assembly GCA_001602275.1). NCBI lineage: Eukaryota > Viridiplantae > Streptophyta > Magnoliopsida > Poales > Poaceae > Zoysia > Zoysia japonica. Next base: position 45,878 of record BCLF01000206.1, read on the forward strand.
TGGCAAAATACTATTGGTTAGTGTTTTGAGTGGGCCCAGATAAACTAAACGGCCGTCGAACGTAACGTTGCAAAGTTTGAAAAAACTAAATGTCCGTCCAAGCGTAACGTCGCAAGTTTCACTTTCCAAACTTTGCAATGCAGTAGTCTGATGCTTGGGTGTAAATTAGAGCCTCTTACACATGAATTTCACAGTAATGTCTCAATAATTTTACAAAAATTAATTCAATTTTATAGAAAAAACATAGAAAATAAGAAAATTTTCTCCATTTCAAAAGAGACCTAGATTTTTAGGCTCCGTTTGAAATGGAAGAAAATTTTCTCTTTCTACATTTTTTCTATGAAATTCTTATAAAATTCTTGCGCTTCAAACAAGGTCTAAATTTTAAAAAATAACTTAGCTTTTAAAAAACTCCGAGAAAATAGTTATTTTTTAACTGAAAGGAATGCATGATTTACATAGGATTCATATAAAAATTTCACAGGAAATACATAGTAAAAATGTTATGCTCCTTTCAGTTAAAAAATAATTGTTTTCTCATAGATTTTAAAAGCTAAGTTATTTTCTTAAAAAATTAAAAAGGTCTCGGTCTCCTTTAGAATGAAGAAAAATTTCATGTATCCTATATTTTTTTTAAAAAAACTGAATTAATTTCTGTAAAATTACTGAGAAATTCTGCGTTACAAAGAGTCTCTAATTTACAACCTAGGGTCAGGCTTGACTGCGTTGCAAAATTTGGAAAGAGAAACTTGCAACGTTAGGCTTGGACGGCCGTTTAGTTTAGCTCGGCCCACTCACAACGCTAACCAATGATATTATACCGCGTACGGGAGTACATGCGGGAGCAGGAAACTGGGAGGACTGAAGCCGCGTCCCGCTCAAAACCGCTACCGCCGTTTTCGACCAAACCACTGCGGTTCGGTTTTTACAGGTGATCGGTTTTCGTTTTAAAAATTTAAAAAAAATTTAAAAATTTGAAAAAATGTGAAAATTAGAAAACCGCTCAAACCGAGCGATTTACCGCAAAAACCGTTGAAAAACCGCTCGAACTGATTTGATTTCAAATTCAAAAACGGTAAACCGTAAAAACCGTTCGGTTTTCTCTCAAAATTTTGATTTTTAAATTTGTTCGATTTTTGTAACGATTTTCGCGGTTTTTGCGGTTTTCGTTAAACCGCTCTCGAGCGGTTTCCGCGGCTCAAACCGTTTTGAAACCCTAGTCCCGCTTGGCTTCCCTTGGAACCACTACATTTTTTTTGGTTCGTTGTCCATAGACATCGTGAATAATACCAGTATGGAGGGAGTATTTAGAAGATGTTGAAATTGGGTTCGGGCAACACATTGCTCGCATGTTTGTGTGAAAGAATACCGACATTTCTTCAATGTCGGATTTAGAACAACACCTAGACAATCTCGCTTCGAAAGGTACACCATTGAAGAAGGATCGTCTTAGAGATGATTTGGGCTCGATCATGTCAGCCGAATCACCTTCAAACATCGTCGAGACGAAAAAAAATAACATGAGGGTTGAGTAAGAGATTAGAGTTTGGAGTAGAACAAAATGTAAAGACAAATTATTTTGATCGATTGAGATGATTCTCAACCGGTCATAGGTCTCTGTTTTATAGAGGAGGATGGTCTTATCTCGCAGGGCAACTAATCCCACGAGTTAGAAAAGAAATTAGAATCAATCAGCTGAAAACTTTTCTAAATCAGTATTACCGGAGTCTCCGATAAAGTGCCGAACACTCCTGTGATCGGAGTCTCCGATAAGATTTCAGAGGTTTCGTCGTGTAATTCTGGGAACCCGAGAGAGCTCACGGGATAGTCCGGCAACGTGCCGGACACTCCGATGGGCTAAGTGTCCGAATCCGAGAGGGCTCACCGGACACTCCGGCAACGTGCTGGACACTTCGGTGGGCTAAGTGCCTAAATCCGAGAGGGTTCACCGGACACTCCGACAATATGCTGGATACTCCGGTGGCCCTGTGATTTTTGGTGTCAACATATGCTCTCTGTTTTTTTTTGTGAAGTTTCTACACCATAAAATAATTAAGCACTAAAAAACATTTAAGAGCGATGGTTTTCTTGACTCATCGGTCATTGTATTCAATTTTGACAACGATGTTCTTCACATCGGTCACTTTTCTCTTATGCTTCTTGCCATACACTTGAATGATACTTTTTCAAGTATCGGCTGTTAAAGGCTCTAAGTAATGATTCTTCACAAACATCTTCCAACATGTATGCGTTTTCGAGGATGACTTTTACTATTCGGTATGGCCCTTCCTAATTAGAAGACCATTTTTCGAACTTGTTGCTTCTTGAGTCTACGGGCAGAATAGTTTTTCAAACCAATTCGCCCACTTGAAAACTTTTGACTTTCACATTTTTATTGTAGGCTCTAGCGACTCTAGCCTTGTCTCTCTCAATTTCTTTCAAGGCATTTAAACGCTTATTCATGACTTTATCGATATTGTCTAGCATTAGAGTTCTATACTCATCGGTGGATAAATCATTTTGTTTGACTAACTTTAGAGCTCCTAGATTTACCTCGACGGGTAAAACAGTCTCTTGTCCATACACAAGTTCATAGGGCGTTACCTTAATTGCTCCGTGTCTAGATATCCGATGAGCCCACAATGCTTCTAATAAGACTTCATGCTATCTCTTGGGAGGGTCTTTTATTTTATTTTAATGAGTTTAATCAATGTTTTGTTACTAGACTCGGTCTGACCATTGGCCTGAGCATAATATGAAGATGAATTGAGTATCTTAATTCTGTAGGATTCGGTAAACTCTTTAACACGATCAGACAAAAGAAGTACCCTGGTCAGTAGTTAAAGTTTAAGGTATGCCAAACCTATGAATAATATGCTCGGTAAAAAACTCAATTACCTCTTTGTGCGTCATGTTCTTGAGAGCCACCGCTTCGATCCATTTGGTGAACTAATCCATCGCGACCACCAAGAAATGATGTTCTTTCGAAGATGGGTATGTATTTGCCTTATGAAGTCCAATCCCCATCCTCGAAATGACCATAGTTTTATGATGGGGTTTATCGTGGCTACGGGTGCCAATTGAATGTTTTAAAATCTTTGCCACTCTTCCCATCCTTTGTAGTAGCGGTAGCAATCGGCAATCATGGTTCGCCAATAGAATCCGGCCCTCCTTAACAAACATTTCATTTTTGTAGCCGATTGATGCGTACCACAAATGCCCTCATGGTTTTCTCCCATAGCTACTCTAGCCTCGACATCACCCAAATATTTCAAAAACAAATCATCCCCCGTTCAGCGATATAAGTCACCATCGATCAAAGTATACTTAAAAGGCACATGTCGAGCCTTCCTATCTACACTTTGGGTTGGGCTACGAATGTATGAAATTATGGGTGACCTCCAATTAAGCGATTCTGTACTATTACGGTTTGACGTGTTAGTGTCCGAACAGTTTAATTCCAACACCTCAAGCATCGGTTTTTTATTGACTAAAAATTTACCTTTACCAACATTGTAACCCAATGCTTGTTGAGCCAACTCATTGGTTTCATTGTTTTTTAGCCTAAGCACATGATGTGTGTTGAATTCATTCATCCTTCTAATGATGTCTAGACATTTATCTAAGATGGTATTCAATGATCCGTCGAAGCATTGAAAGTTTTCAAAAATTTGTTACACTACTAACAACGAATCACTGAAAGCCTCTACATGCTTAACCCTCATGGACTCCAATATCTCTAAACCAAATAACCGATGCTTCATATTCGGCTTGGTTATTGGTGCAATCATACTCTAATCGGTTTGAGAATTCAAAATGTGCATCATGAGGAGATACTAAAACCACACCAACACCTTGACCCTCTTCACAAACCGATCCATCAAAATATAACTTTCAAGGGGTAAAAGTAACATAAGAAACATATAGATCATGTTCTAAATCAATCCGATGTTCAACAATAAAATTAGCAACAATTTGGTCTTTCATGAATTTCAACGATTCATAACCCAAATCATATTCAATCAATGAATAAGCCCATTTACCAAGTCTACCACTAGAAATCAGCCTATGCAACATATGTTTAATAGCATCGATTTGACAAGCAACCACACAAGTTCTAGATAGCAAATAATGTCTCAACTTGGTGCAAGCATGATACAACCGTCGGCTCACATAAGTGATCACATACTCCTTTCCTTCGGCTTCTTGTGTCAAAACAGCACCAACCACATCATCTTCCGCTGCTACGTAAAGACAGAAAGGGACTCCTCCCTTAGGCGCCCTAAGCACCGGTGGCGAAAACAAGTACTCTTTGATCTTCTCGAAAGCTTCTTGTTGTTTTGTTCTCCAAGTAAATTTGGCTTCATTCTTTAGTCGAAGAATATGAGTAAATGTATTAATCTTTTCCGACAAGTTAAAAATAAACCGCCTTAAGTAATTCACTTTTCCTAAGAAGCTTTGCAACTCTCTCTTACATGTAGGCGCTTGCACGTTCCTAATTGCTTTTATCTTCTTAGGATCTACCTCTATGCACTTTTCATGAATTATGAAGTTTCCGGCCGATACACCAAAAGCATATTTGAGCGGATTCATTTTCAAACCGAAACGACACATTTGGTCCAAGGCAAGTTGCAAATCGGTCAAGTGAGAATCTAAAGCGGTCGATTTAATCACCACACATCTATGTAAACCTCCATGATAACACTAAGAAAATCATGAAAGATAAAGTTTATGGCTCTTTGATATGTAGCACCCGCATTATTTAATCCAAAAGTCATGACAACCCACTCAAACAATCCTACAAAACCGAGACATCTAAAAGCAGTTTTAGACATATTCTCTTCGGCCATAAAGATTTAGTTGTATCCTGCATTACCATCAAGAAAGCTAATAACTCTATGGCCGAAAGTATCATTAATTAACATATCGGCTATATGTATAGGATATTCATCTTTAGAAGTGACTCTATTTAAATTTCTGAAATCAATGCAAACTAAATCTTACCGGTGTTTTTCTTTTCCACTGGTATGATGTTGGATATCCACTCCGCATACCTGCAAGGTCTTATAAATTTCGCATCATGTAATCGGTTAATTTTTTCTTTAATCCGATCATGCATATTCGGGTTAAACCTTCTCATCAGTTGTTTAAAAGGTCTAAAACCAGATTTTATTGAAAGCCGATGCTCAACTAACTCGTGGCTCAACCCGAACATTTTATTATAAGACCATGCAAAATAATCCACATATTCTTTTAGCAAACCGATTAACTTCACCTTATAATCGGCTTTCAGAATTTTATTTATATAAGTTGGTCTCAGATTATCATCGCTGCTAAGGTTCTCCTCCTCAAGAGGATCGGCCGATGTGAATCCTTGTCCTAACTTATCCATATCTTCTATTTTCTTGATAGCTTCGCACATATCGTTTGTATTAGACTGATAGTGTTCCACTCTCTTTTGCAACCAATCAAGATTAGAATCTATTAAATCATATTATATGGTTGAGCCAATTCTCCATTAGCTTTACATTGACCGGTATAAAACTATCTCTAGTTACGCTAAGAAAATCATAATCCGTCAAGTCTAAACCAGTCAAGCACTTGACGGCATCATGCGGCAAAGAAGATGATTCGGCCATAGCAACACAAGCCGATGCATCCGCATGAACCACCTCTACATCATCACCAATCCATTATATCAAGAATTGGTGTAAGGTAGAAGGAATGCATCTATAGGCATGAATCTAATCACGCCCTAAGATCAAGCTATAACTACCGTTCACATCGACAACAAAGAAAGCGATAGCCATGGTCTTGCTTTCAACGGTGAGTTTCATAGAAGCGACCCCTTTAGCCTCGATAGGATCTCCTCCTCCCACACCGTTCAAAGTCATGTTGGTTCGGATGAGCTCGTCATCGGCCTTACCAACCTTCTTAAACAAAGAATATGGCATTATATTAACAATAGCACCGCTGTCTATAAGCAAGCGAGAAATCGGTGAACCATTAATATGACCTCTCACATAGAGGGGTTTTAAATGGTTCTTCGATTTCTCGGATTTTTTGAAGATAGCACTTTTCGATCTAAAGTCGAATTTTGCCATGACTTCTTTCTCTATAAGCGAATAATCAAAAAGGGATAAGCAAATAGTATTAATGTCCATATCTTACCGAGGCGGTGTAGGCTCGTAGTCCAAGAGGTCATTGTCGTCAAACTCGGACATATCGACGTCTCCCATGGGCAAGGGTGCTGTGGAGTCCTCTCCCAAGACGGCGTCGGCCAAACCAAGTGGCTTCAGAGCAGCCTCTGCTTCCTCCGTCACTGGTGGAGTAGGGGCCTTGGGCTCTTTAACCCTCTATTGCTTACCTGAAGAGACCGTCGGCTTGATCTCATTGAAGACGTCATCCCTCTTTTTCTCCGTCTCCTCTTCTCGCGTCTTCCGGAGGCGCAGTCTTTAGAGCTTCGTATTTTGAGTGTGGGTCAGGCCAGGCAGACACCACCTCGGTTGCGTGTACTTGGAGGAGCTCTTGCTGCTGCTAGCTTCATGGTCATGGAAGGCCTTTTCGACCGGATCATCCAAAGTGATCGGCCCCGTAAAGACTCCTCCGATTTTGACATCGGTTGTGCTGATTTTCACGACACCTCCGGATGTACTTTCTTGATGAAAAACGGTGGAGGGAGCGGGTTCATTACCTTGCTTCGGCGCCACTCTTGCATAGGCGCGGTGGTGGAGCTCCCTACTTGAACCTTGATCTGTCGAGAATCCGTCCGATCCGAGATAGGGTTGGAAAGCCTTGTGAAGACATCTCCTCTCGGTCCGTTCCACCTCGGATAAATTGGTGGGTATCGCATCGGTGGAACGAGCCTCGGTAGCATAGGCATCGGTGGCACGGGCATCCACAGTCCCATGTATGGATGCCACACCGGGAAGGATAGAACCACGGCGGCGGCACTCCGAAGCCATGTGAAGGAAAAGGAGGAGGCCCGTGCACATTCACGGTTGGCCTCATTCCTTCCTAGGTGGGCTGCTTCCCCTAAGTGGTGATCTTGATTGCTTCATAAATCGATTATTCAAATCGGTCTTTTGATTTTTGTACTTAGCCATGAGCTGGTCGAAGGCACTTTTAGGCCCCATCTTTCAATCCGTGGCTTTGCCTTGATTCACCTTCCACTTGCCCACTTCAGGATTCTTTGGCTTTATCATCTTGGGCTGTGGAGCTTGCCCCTTAGGTCTAGAGCCTTGGATGGTGGCTTTTAGAAACTCTTGACCATCGGAGGACTTCTCGAGCACCACTTTCCTAGAGGCACCCTTCTCACTTGGAGAAACAGGCATCTCATCCTTAATGAGCACGTTCTTCTCTTTGGTTGTATTGGCTTGATGAGGCCGAATCAACATCTTGAGGTTGAGCTCTAGAGTGTTGATGGGAAAAAGGTGCTTGTCTTTTACAATATGTTTTATGCTTAATCTCGTCCGCCGAAGGTAAAGTATATGCAATCTTAATGTATCCACCTTTATGTAGCTCATCAAATATTTTATCGCATTTGGCTACATCAAATGTGTATTTCACATCGTCTTTCCGATTCTTATGAACCGGTTTGAGTGAATCACAAGCAAATAATTTGGCCTTAGAGGGTCAAACGAACTCGGCAGCCAAGATGTCATTGGAATCATCATTGAAGCTATCCGAATCACATTCCACGACGTGCACGCTACGGCGGGTCTTGTAGTCATGTTTTATTTCTTTGTTTTGGCTTTTTTGAGCTGAAGCCCTTTGTTAGAGGTGGGTGAGTGTAAAGAAATTGTATCCCTCCAACTTTTCTCTAAGATGCAACAGTAAACCACTAAAAGCTAGGTCGGCTAAGTTTTTTCAAAAATTGTTAAATCAAAGCATCGGTTCTTAATATCTGTAAACCATCGAAGATAGTCAACGACGGGTTCCTTTTTCCCTTGCCGAACCGATGTCAAGTGTGACAACTTCAATTTCGTTGTCTCCGGAGTAAAAATGATCATGAAATTTACGCTCTAACGACTTCTATGTGAAAATGAAGCCCGAGGACAATGATGAAAACCAAGAGAAAGCAGTTCCGATTAGTGATAAAGAAACAATCGTACTTTCAAAGTTTCACTAAAACCTGCTTCTCCTAGTTGCGCTACGTATTGACTAATGTGTTCCCAAGTGGTTTTGCTATCTTCGCCATTGAATTTGACGAAGTCGGGAACACGCCATCCAACGGGATACGGGACCGAAACAAAATACGAGGGGTATGGTTTTTGATAAATTCGGTCTCTCCCCTTAAGGTCTACCCCTAGTGTTTCGCAAAATTGTTTGTTTAAATCCTCTTTAATGCGCGTCACACACTCCTCTATGTTGGTAATGGGTGGCCTAGTGGACGCAACCAGTGGTGAAGGGTGTAGGCTTGTTTCCATGGCACTAAACAATTCATTAGAAACGGAGCCATGAGGGATACCCGTACCGCTCGGTGAGATAGGTGGTGTGCTATATGCAACGGTACAGTAAGGAGGAACAAAGTAGCCAATTCATTCAATCGGCTCGTAGCTGGATTGGGGATGCTAGTAATTGGCTCTATGCTAGCGGGAGATACTACCAAAGCGTTAGTTTGCACATGAAAGAGAAAACTAGATTGTCCACTAAACGAGTTCAACGGCATGCCATACGGAGGTTGTTCTATACTAGAAGTAGTGGGCGCCGATGCACTAGTAGGAGGACCTATATGTGCAACATGAGACGACGATGCAATACTAACATTATTAGACTTAGACATATTCTCTTGAATCATGTATTACATATCGTTCGTTAAGACCTTTTTCATGTTGGTAAAGTAATATGAAAGGTCTTCAAAAGTAACGAGAGGGTGCGAAGATGTTCTTACATTAGCAGCACCCATGGCCACGTCGTCGTTGACGATCGGAAGAACGGGCTCCTTCACTTGAGAGATCGTGCCTTGGCGGTCTTTCTTGAAACACGCCAAGTACTCCTACAGCTCCCTCCGGCGTTCCAAGAATGCTTTGCGCGCCTCCTCGGACAACTCCTCTAAGGATGGCATGACGATGTTCGTAGTAGAGATCTCAGAGGTCATGGTGGAAACGATGATTCAGTTTGTGCAACCAGAATCACTTGTCTCCAGTGGAGTTGCCAAAAAGTATGTTGACGTCAAAATCGGGTTCAAGCTAACACACCGTTCGCACGTCCGTGTGCGGGAACGCCTATGTTTCTTCAACGTCGGGTTTGGGGCAGCACCTAGATAATCCCGCCTCGGGAGGGACCCTGTCGAAGGAGGATCGTCTTAGGGATGATCCGGGCTCGGTCAGGCCAACCGGATCGCCTTTAAACATCGTCGGGATGAAAGAAGAACAATACGAGGGTCGAGTAAAAGGATTAGGGTTTGAAGAAGAACGGAATGTAAATGCAAATTGTTTTGATTGATTGGGATGATGCTGAAACGGCCATGGGTCTCTGTTTTATAGAGAAGAGATGGTCTTGTCCTGCCCACAGGGCAACTGATCCTACGAGTTAGAAAAGAAATTAGAATCAATCAGCTAAAAACTTTCCTAAATCAGCATTACCAGAGTCTTCGGTAAATTGCCGGACACTTCGGTGACCGGAGTCTCCGATAAGACGCCAAAAGTTCCGTCGTGTAATTTCAGGAACCCGAGAGGGCTCACCGGATACTCTGGCAACGTGCCGGACAGTCTGGTGGGTTAAATACCCGAACCCGATAGGGCTCACCGGATACTCCGACAATGTGCCAGACACTCCGGTGGGCTAAGTGTCCGAATCTGAGAGAACTCACCGGACACTCTGACAACATGTCGGACACTTCGGTGGGCTAAGTGTCCGAACTCGAGAGAGCTCACCGAACACTCTGGTAACCCTGTGATTTTTGGCCTGTGATTTTTGGGTGTAACACCTTTGACAAGAAAGCTTTATTGTATCTCTGGATTATCTTCTACTTTAATTATCACGTATCCACAAATATATGTTTAATAAACTTAAATGCTTTCTTGGATCATATCTTAGGAGGCGTGTACACTCGTAATAGCCTCATGCATGTGACTAATGTTGAGATGATCCATTACACAACTTCTACAGCGTCTGCTCTCTTTACCTGTCTTGTTATTCCATACTAGTTCCATAATGTGTAAAATCAAAGGAATATTCATGGTGTGAACGTAGTCTCAACTCTCAACTCCCAATTTTTCGAATATGAGACGATTGTAAAAAAATCACAAAACAACTAGTAACAACTATATTTTTATATCTCACATCATTTCTCTCTTCCACAAAAAAAAAATCTATGTAGATTTGCATGACGCATGCTATGATTTTATAGCTACGTTTAGAGCCCAATAATTTCTAAAAAAAGGTGAATATTCGAAATACTGGTTTTGATAATTTTTCAGATCTATTGGGAACCCAAAAAATCCACGTCAGCAAATGCGACAGCTATCAGCGCGCCCTATTTGCTCCCGGCTCTAGCCTCCTTGGTGACCAGGTGTCCGAGCTCAACTTCATTGATCTCTGCTGACCTGATGTAACAATGGCATGTCCAAATGCCGCAACTTCTAAAGAATCTCAAGGTGATGGGCTTCTCCGGGAAGCCCGAATTAACCCGGCGCCATGCTTAGCTCGACAATCAATTAGGTACTGAGGATGTAATGTGACTTGTTCACTAGAGTTTAATTCTAGTTACAACTTTTAAAAATATGGTTTGCACATATTCTGTATGAATTCTTATTATGTGCAGGAGACACATGAGGTGTGTGTGTGTGAAACTAGTCGTATGAGCTAAACACTTTCTTCCACAGTTTCTTCATGTGTTAAATGTAAGACACATTGACGGATCTAGAAGCTCAAGAACATCGGAAACATTCGTGCAGGAGTTCGATGTGCAGATACGTGCGTCCGTGCGTGACACAGGGGCCGTGATGCACAGGCCATGACTATATTTTAGCTTCTGAACCGTACACTTGTGACATGGCAATCCATTATGCTCTCCAAATGTTCTAGAAATGATTATCTAATCAGCATCCCAACTAAAATATTTTAGCAGGCAATAAATTTCATTTCTGTGCAATTAATTATTCACTCGATATTGATATCGTTCTTATCAATTTTTTACCTGTATGTTTTTTTAGAATTTTTTTACCTGTATGTTTGATTCTTGGTAGAAATTGTAGGAAGCAAACCGTTCAATCTGCCCCCAAATATTTTAGCTTGCAACAAATTTCAAATCCCATTTGCAACACATGAATTTTATAAAAATCAGTTCAATATAAAAAAAACACATTAATGTAGAGGATCTCGACATTCCAAACGTGGCCTTAGTTTCGTGTAGGAGTACTTCTTTATTCATTCAATACCCGTCTTCGCATGTTTTCCTGCATGTCTCATGTGCTTGAGGTAGTAGTGTGTTATATAAGACATTCCCAAAGTGCACGACTTTGCATGTACCTAATAGTTATGAATAATGAACTGAGAATTTGAAAAGAAGAGCACCTTAGAGAGAATGGAAGGGGCCGAAGATCTTTACTTTTGTACATCTTGTAACATGTATATATTTGCTCACATTTCTCAATTTTAATTTTATCTTACATTTTTCACTTTCCAAACACCACCAGAGAGAGCTGGAGTGAACGAAACACATGTGGTAGGTGCGGACCAGTAAAGAAGGCGTTTCTAAAAGTTGAAATGACATAAATGACATCCGTGTGTGTCGGGTGCTGAAAGAACCTTCATTTTGTCGCGTTCTAAAATCTCAAATCTGAGAGAATGTCAGACCCGATTTAAGCATAACTCTAGTTTCAATCAAGCACTATGAATGTGTAATATTATACCTAAAATCTAGTAGGTCCTACCATCGTGGTAGAACTTTGATTTTAATGGAATTCAGGTGGGCCCCTCTCAAAAAAGGGACAACATTGCTGTTAAAACTATTTCATCAAAACACTTTGCTTAAAAGTGAGCTTTCTTTATTTTTCCATCACAGTGTGCCTGTCCGCGAGTAATAAAAGTACCATCATGTAAGCGTGTTTTCAGTTGAAGATTTCTACAATAACTTCGTTAGTATGAATTATTCTCTCGAGATTTAAAATATTGACACCGTTATCTTTTAACATCAATTTTAACCATTTGTCTTATTAAAAAAAATGCAAAATTTAATATATGTTGTTACAATTTGCTTTATCATTAGTGATATTTAAAACATGATTAATTTTTTTCATATTTGAACAATTTTTTTTTATAAAAAATGTTACAATTGATGTTAGAAGTCAACATTTTAAAACCAAGTATTTTTCATGAATTTTGAAGCCCTTATTTTTTGACCGCTTTATTCACACCCAGCAGTGTTCACACCATATTCTTGACTTGTTTTAGCATTTAAGTTTTGATGCAGTTGTAGTCCCTCCATCAAAGGAAAAAGCGGTATCCTGAGGTTAGTACATGAGAATTAAGGAATGAGTAGAAGTAGAAATGTGACTGAAAACAAGAAGGGTAAAAGATGTGAGATATAAAAAGATTTTGTATTCGGAAGTGAGAATGTCAATTTTTTTTACAAATTTTAAATCCTAAAGTGACACTTTTTTTTAATACAGAGGAACCGAGAGAGTATTTACTAGGCCGAACTTACAAGTTAAAAAAGAATTTAGACCTGCTTCTCTTTCATTTCGTGAATCTCTTGCCAGAAGGAGTGTTTCTTTTACAAGAAAAAAGGCATGTAATCATTGACAATCACACCGGAGTCCGTGACCGAACAGCAGTTCAGACCTGTGCCGGCTTCCTATCCGTTGGTCCCGGATCCAAGCCGGCCGACCAGCTTCAGCCGCCGGCCACCATCCACCTGGGCCCACTTTCTTCCCCCCTGCTCTCTTCCCTACCTGACCGTTACGTTCAAACGCGCCGATCCGACCGTTGCCCGCATAAAAAACAAGGCGGGCAACCCACGCGCACGCGACCACGTCTCCACTCCCGCCTCCGTCCACGTCCGCGACACTCTGTTTCCCGCGTCCGGCCAGCCGGCCATGCTCTGCTCCACCCCGCTGCCCTCTTTTCCTCGTGCTCGCCAAAACCTCGCGCATTAAACACTCCACTTCGCGCGCTCCCCACCGGCACGGAACATCTCTCCCATGACCGTCCCGACATCGCCTCCTCCTTCTTCCCTCCACCGCCGATGACCCCTCTCATCCTCCTCCTCCTCGGCCTGCTGGCGCCGCCGGCACCCGCGGCGGCCGCGGCGCTGGCGGTGTCCTCGTCGGCAGTGGCGCAAGCGGCCAAGAACGTGACGATCGATTCCGCGACGCTGTCGCTCGCGGACCTCACGCTGCTGGGCGACTCCTTCCTCCGCAACGGCTCGGTCGGGCTCACCCGGGAGACCGGCGTCCCGTCATCCAGCGCCGGCTCCGTCCTCTGCACCCAGCCCGTCGCGTTCCGTGGCCCGGCGACCACGTCCCGCGGCGGTAACAACGGCACCGCCAACGCAACCACGGCGTCGTTCGCGGCGCGGTTCTCGTTCCTAATCGCCGACCCGAACGCTGGTGCCGCGGGCGGGGACGGCGTCGCGTTCTTCGTGTCGCCGAGCCGCGCCACGCTCGGTGCCACCGGCGGCTACCTCGGCCTCTTCAACTCCTCCTCCTCCTCCACGAACGGCTCCTCCTCTTCCGCCGCCATCGTGGCCGTCGAGTTCGACACCATGTTGAACCCGGAGTTCGGGGACCCCAGCGACAACCACGTCGGCGTGGACCTCGGTTCCCCTGCCTCCGTCGCCATATCCGACCTCGCCGCGTCCGGGATCGACCTCAAGAGCGGCAACCTGACCACGGCCTGGATCGACTACCGCGCCGCGGACCGCCGGCTCGAGGTGTTCCTCAGCTACGCGCCGTCGCCGAAGCCGAAGCGCCCCGTGCTGTCCGTCGCCGTCGACCTCTCCGGCTACCTGAAGGAAGAAGCCATGTACGTCGGCTTCTCGGCGTCGACCGAGGGGAGCACCCAGACGCACACCATCAAGGAATGGACGTTCCGGACGTTCGGCGTGCCGTCGGCGGCGACCAACGGATCCGCCGCCGCGAACAACGTGTCGGAGCAGGCCGTGCCGGGAGCGGGCGGGGCCGGGACCCCCGCCGCGCCAAGGAAGAGGGTTGGGCTCGCGCTCGGCATCCTTGGTCCCGTTGCGCTGGCCGTCGCGTTCGTCTTCTTCGCCTGGGTGTCCATCAAGAAGGTCATCGAGTTCACCTCGCGTAACGACGCCGCCTTCTCGCCGGACCTGCTCAAGGGGCCGAGGAAGTTCAGCTACAAGGAGCTGAGAGCGGCCACCAGGGGGTTCCACGCGTGCAGGGTCATCGGGAAAGGCGCGTTCGGGACGGTGTACAAGGCCGCGATGCCGGGTGCGGCCGGCACCACGTACGCCGTGAAGCGGTCAACGCAGGCGCACCAGAGCCGGAGCGAGTTCGTCGCCGAGCTCTCCGTCATCGCCTGCCTCCGTCACAAGAACCTGGTCCAGCTCGAGGGCTGGTGTGACGAGAAGGGCGAGCTGCTGCTGGTGTACGAGTACATGCCTAACGGCAGCCTCGACAGGGCGCTGTACGGCGACCCCTGCACGCTGTCGTGGCCGCAGCGGTACACGGTCGCCGCCGGCATCGCGTCGGTGCTGTCGTACCTCCACCAGGAGTGCGAGCAGCGCGTGATCCACCGCGACATCAAGACCAGCAACGTCCTGCTGGACGGCAACCTGAGCCCGCGGCTCGGCGACTTCGGGCTCGCCAGGCTCATGGACCACAACAAGAGCCCCGTCTCCACGCTCACCGCGGGCACCATGGGCTACCTCGCGCCGGAGTACCTGCAGTCTGGCAAGGCCACCGAGCAGACCGACGTGTTCAGCTACGGCGTCGTGGTCCTCGAGGTCTGCTGCGGCAGGCGGCCCATCGACAAGGACGAAGCCTCCGCCTCCGCCGGGGGGAACAACAAGAACGTGAACCTGGTGGACTGGGTGTGGCGGCTCCACGGCGAGGACCGGCTCATCGAGGCCGCCGACACGCGGCTGGCCGGCGAGTTCGCCCCCGACGAGATGCTGCAGCTGCTGCTCGTCGGGCTGAGCTGCGCGAACCCCAACTGCGAGGAGCGGCCCGCCATGCGGCGCGTGGTGCAGATCCTCAACCGGGAGGCCGAGCCGCCGCACGTGCCGCGGAGGAAGCCGCTGCTGGTGTTCAGCACCAGCGCGTCCATGAAGCTCCAGGAGATCGCCTTCTCCTGCGGCGACGACGTCCGCGGCGGCTATGCGGCCGCCACCGCCGCCAACGCGGCGACGTCGCCGAGGTTCGAGAGCGGTGACATTGAGCGCTGATACGAAGCGTTCGACGACAGGAATTACTGCTACATACTAGTGTGATTCTTTACACGAATTTGTTGGTTTTGGTGTGTGCTTAGAAGGGGAATATAGGTAATAATCCCCGCTGTTGTACAAGTTCTATTGTTGGGCAATTATCATAGTCGGAGGGTGCCGACATGGAACACTGATAATGAATTACTGCTAGTGTGATTCTTACAAACTTGTTTTACATTTTAATTCTGAAAATGGTCTTTTTTTCTATATTTTGCAAAATCGGTCCTTTTTTCAAATTTGAAACTTCTCTAAATTGGTCTTCTTTTTAACACCGTTAGTGGTGACTAATTTTTAAAATAAAAAAATAAAAAGAAATAAGAAAAAGATAGAATTACCCTTCCGTATCCTTATTTCCTGTCGAGTATGCATTAAAAAATATTCTACACAGTTTATTGCATTAAAAAATATTTAAGTTGAGCTAACAAATCATCTAAATTTGTTAAAAATATAAATTTTAGATTCCATATGCAAACTACTCAAAACATGACCAATTTTTAAAAACCAAAACAAAAATATGATTAATTTTGCAAGACCCGTGTAATATTTAACGCCGTTAACACCACTTAACGGAATAGAACCAACATTGTGCTTCAGATTTGAAAAACAAAACCGATTTTGCAAAGTCTGAAAAAGAGAACAATTTCTAGATTTAGAGTGTAAAACAGAATCTGCTTTACAATTGCTCCTATGCATTTCTGCTGTGTTTGTGCAATCTTTAGAAGAAAAAAATGGCAAGATTCTGCTGTCAGATTACTGATTCGGCAGTCATAAACAGAGCGGATGAGGATACTCTTTCCACGACAAGAATTAAGGTCCGGTTTGGATTACATTGACAGTTACTATAAGACGATTAATTTTAGTTCTTACTCCACGGTCTGCGCCCAAACGTAAGGACTGATAATGGATGCATTTCCATTTTAGCATTAGAAAAAAATTAACGATCGTCAAGAGAAGAATAAGAGTATCCTATAAATGCTCACAAAGAACATAGCACTTCATGATCAATCTGGGATCAATGTTCAAAAACCGCTACAGTATCAGTTTTCAATAGTGCCAAAAATCAGTTTGGCTAACCGGTTTTCATTTTTGAGACAGTACACAATATCTAAGTAAAACTGCACGAAGACCGTGAATACTTCCCTTATTCACGAAACAAAAGGCCCCTAAATATAAACGTGCACGCGTGCAATGCAAGGTCCCAAAGCTTCAACAGATCGAACGCGGCTCCAGCCGCTGCTAGCTTTCATGGCGCTGATGCCTGTCGTCTAGTTTCTTCCTCACTATCTCTAACAGCGCAGGAGGCATCGGGCACCATTTTTTTTTTTTTGACGCCAGCGTTCTCGTGCAAGGAAAGGCTAGCATGGCGAAGAAGCAGATGTCAGTCATCTTCCTGCAAATCAAGAAACAACGACATAAGTATGGATCAACATGTATAGTTGCCTCGGGATATACTAGCAGCTTTTTACGGTGAGTTGAAATACTTGCATCAAGTAGTACTACCTTCATCCTAAATTATAAATCATTCTAAACTCTTTAATTTTTTTTTTCCAACTTATAAGTTATTCTTACTTTTAATACACCTTCTCTCTTCTCAATACTTCTACATGTTTATCTTCTTCTCATTTTTAATATATCCCACTATTTTCACTTTTTTTAATTCTCATGCACAATCTTAAAACAACTTATAAATCAGGAAAGGAGTATTATCAATTAACCCCTCTAACCATGAATAAAGCTCCGTTTGGAACATAGAAATTGCATACAAATTAATTCAATTTCAAGGGAAAAATTATAAAAAAACAAAAAAATCCCACATTACAAATAGTGCCTATGAGATGTTCCGGTCCTCTCCCTCACAGGTCAGTTGGAATCGCCGGGAGATGTTTGTCGCAACTCATCACAAGCGGCCATTAGGTTCCACGGCAGTCGACAAGTTGTCACTGACTTGTGGGCCAACTGATGTGTTAAGCCTCCTTATTGCCCGCGGGGGCGGGGGCGGGGGGGGGGCATGACTGACAAACTGCTTAGAACTCCTGTTTGGGTGCAACCAGTTTCTAAGAAACCAATTTTTAAAAACTGAAAGGGTTCTAAATGGGGTAGTTTTTTATCTCGGTTTCTAAGAAACTGAGAAAATAGTTTCTAGAAACCAAGAATCTCGCCCATCCTAGATTCTTTTGGTTTCTTTAACCAAAATACGAATTATCCTTAAACAAACTCAGATTTTTAAAATAAAAGATGGACAAAGATGTCATTAGATGAGACTAAACTAAAAAACTACTCTCTCCGTTCCAAAATAAGTGTCGATTTAGATTTTCAAACATTCCCCTTTGACCATTCGTTTTATTCAAAAAATTTGTGACAAAGTTATTTATTTTATTGTGAAATGATTTATTATTAGAAGTACTTCAAGCTTGACTTGTTTATTTTTTCATTTTCGTAAATTTTTTGAATAAGACGAATGGTCAAACGAATATTTCAAAAAGTCAAAAATGTCAGGGACCGAGGGAGTAGTTTCTATAAACTATCTTTCAAACACCATCGTCTAATTTTTTTTTCATAACCCAGTTTATAAACTAGTTTTTAAAGAAACCATGTTGTCCCAATGAATCAACGGTGCTTTTGGCCCCTGTTTGGAAGCAAAGCGGTTTCTTAAAAACTAATTTAGAACCTGTCTGAAACCAGGACGGTGCATTACAAATTAGCTATGAAAAAACCTATATAATGATGTTTGGAAGCCAATTTATAGAAATTGATTTCTAGTTTTTTCCTCATATAATGAAATCTTTGCCCATATTTTATTTTAAATATTTAAGTTTGTTGAATGGTAGTATATCTTTTGGTTGAAGAAACCAAAAGAATCTAAGATGGATCATATTCTTGATTTCTAATAAACTAGGAAACTAGTTTCTATAAATTGAGGTAAAAATTACCTCATTTGGAGGTTCTTCGGTTTCTAAAAACTAGTTTCTTAGAAACTGGTTGATCCAAAAAGTACGATATTAATTGATTGATACTACGCCCAATTTGAATCCAATTACTTTCTAAGAAACCAGTTTTTAGAAACTGAGGTGCCTTCAAACAGGGTAGTTTTTTGCTTTGGTTTATAGAAGAGTCCTATTAAAGTAGACCAAGTGATGTTGTTTCATCTCCTAGGGGGTAAGACACAAATTTGATCTCAATTATTGATTTATATAAGGAAACATGCTCTTGATTACCATCACATGCCAAAACTCACTAATAACTTTTCAAATT